>SNQJ01S0036295.1:35698-54744 GCA_010110895.2 Picea sitchensis
ATATTTCATTTTATTTTTTTATATAGGTTGAGTAGATTATTTAGAGATTTTGTAGGTATAATTTTTTTTTTTAGATTTAGAGGAATTTGTAATTTGTAATTAAAGCTAAACATATGTTCAAATCTGGCTAGTTACCACTATAACTTTTAGGCTAGTGTTAATAACTTGCAAGTTGATAACTTATGACTTAGTAAAGGTCGAGATGTCCTGAAGTCATTTGAGGTGGAACCTCTATCCCAGGGGTTTCTACCCTTATAGCCTTATCATAACTAGCCAACATGTCCACTTTGTAAAAATTAAACCCAAATAGAGAGGACAACAAACATGCTACCCAATCATCCAAACTATGAAATAATAATAATAATAATAATAATTATTATTATTATTATTATCATTATTAAAAAAAATTCCATTTAAAATAATGTGAAAGAAAAAATTGGAAAATTTTGTATGACTTTTTATTTTTATTTTTTCATGCACTAGATTGGATAATAGATAATGTTAGTATAATTTTTTATTTTTATTTTTTCATGCACTGGATTGGATAAAAATATAATTATTTTGTATATATATGTTTTTCAATATATATATATATGTGGATTGGGGTCATTGGAGATTTGGTCAGTGATACATGATTTGGTAGGTGATATAAGTACAATTATTTTGTATATATATTTTTATTATATGTAGAGTGAGTTAATGATTTTTTTAGGTGATAAAGTAGGACAACTTTGTTTATGTTGTTTTTTAATTACATTTAAATTTAAGTTTTATTAAAAATTTATTTTAAATTAAATGTTTATATAATTAAAAAAAAATAGATTAATTTTTTATATATTTATAAAATTATTTTATTTATTTTTTAATTTTTATTATTAAAATATTATTACAACTCAATTTTTGAACATATACATAAATTAATTATATGATGATGGAAAGTGTGTATGTTAAATAAATATAAGCAAGTAAAACTAAAACATAAGACACCATACCATATCATTTTTGTGTTGTATATCATGTTTGTGTTGTATGAGGTATACTTAAACTTGTTATCACAACATCTATGTAATTAAACAACTCAAAAACTCTAAGTATATGCACTAGGGACAATTAATAAAATCATGTTTATATTAAGTAATGTTCACAACATATATGTAATTAAATAACTAAAAAACTCTAAGTATATGCACTAGGTACAATTAATAAAATCATGTTTATATTAAGTAATGTGAGGAAGGGCAAAGGCTTGTTTATACGAGTAATTTGACGAGGAGCAAAGTTTTATTTAAAGAAAACGAATAAAAATAATTCAAATTATTTAATTTTGTATATACTAAAAATTTAATGTAGTAATTTATTATTTAGGGATAAGAAATATGAATAATTTATTATTTAGAGATAAGAAATATGAAGAATTAATAAATTAATATATTTTAATTAATATAATTTAAAATATATTAAGAAATATAAAGAGTAACGAGGGCATGTGCTCATAATTTATTATTTAAATATAAAGAATGTGTACACTTCAAAATGTTGGCTAGTTAGTAAGTATAGAAATGTATTATCTTATTTATAATATTAATTTATCAAATTCATAAAGGGATCATGATATTAAAAAAATTAGAAAAATGAAATTATCAAATTCATAAAGGAATCATGATATTAAAAAAATTAGACAAATGAAATTATGAAGTAATAAGTTTTGTAATCAACACAAAAGAATATCAAGGTAATCTAAGTGAGTTTGAAAAAACATTAAAATTAAAAAAAATAAATAAAAAATAAATGAAAATGGTTATCCAAAAAGGGAAAGGTGATATTAAATATTTTTATCTTGATCTTGAATATTTTTATTTTTATATTAAATATTAAATAAATATAACAAGTTTTATTTTTTTGTAATTAGGGGAATTGGTAACAACGACAAAGCACGTCTTCCGAGTAAATTCGAGTGAGAATCAAACTTGAAACCTCTTTTTACATATTTGCTTCCATTTACACAACATTTGCCAATCAGTCTACACCCTTACAGGCTTATAATAAATTTTTTAGTAGAAAATTAATTATACAATTTTTTTTAATAAAAACTTAACTATACAATTTTTTAAATAAAAACTTAATTATACAAACAAATATAAATAATAAAATTTCTTATAAACAAACTATTAAGATAATTTCTTATAAACAAACTATTAAGAAAAATTCTTATAAACAAACTATTGAATTGCTTCCTAAGCTCAACCCTAAATTCTCCATGTCAAAGCTATTTTTTCAACAAATATCTAATAAATAAAAAACAAATAAGATCCATTTGATGACCAATGATCTCCATTAGAAAATTACTTATCCCATATTAGGTTTCAATTTTAGATTATTAAGATTCTGTTTTAAAATCTGAGGGACCGGACCTTAATACGCTTAATATGATGAATGCTTATGCTATTATGAAAACAATGTTTTAGAGAGGCATTTTTGAAACCTTCACAATTATGAAAGTTTGTAGTGGAGGTTTCTACGGAGGTTTTAGTAGTTCATGTATCATGGTATTTTATTTTTCTCATGGTACACATTGCACATGATAAACAAACACATTCATACTTTGCACAATCAGAAAGTGCCCCATTACATGTAATGTACTATTGAAATGAAATTGTGCCATTCAATATTGTTCTTATCGGTGCCATGGATTCCCCTACATGCACTGGACATAGTGCATCATGTTTATAAAGGTTCAACCAAAACAAGTACAAAGAAGGAACACCATTCAACACTATGATCACTAATAGGCTATGTATCAATATTCTTTACACCCAAAAAAGCACATTACTCATGTGATTCACTCACTGTTTAAATGAAATCATGTCATGTAATGATATTCTTATGAACTCCCTTGTTTCTTTGAGACAAGCTATACCTAGTGCATCATTGTGTTAAAGGTGCACTACGACATACTGGGAATTGATAAACCCAAAAATCCCATTACAATTTATGGTTCACTAATCAAATGAAATTACCTCATGCACTATTGCAATTTTTGGATTTTACATGGACTCATTATTACCAATGCTTACAATTTATGAAGCAATGGTGCACCCTTATACACTAAGTATGCCTTACTTTTTTTCCATTGTTTGTTGTTCTCCATTATCCTTACACACTGCCCTACCATTGATTTGTTGTGTATCCATTATCCTTATTATTTGTTCAAAGAAGTAGGATTTTAGAGTTTCTCCTTGTAGGGTACCAAATGCAATGTAATGTAACATGTAGAAACAAAAATATTCAGCAAAATACCAATGGAATAGGAAAATATTGAGAATAGAAGCACAAACAACAATACCTTTATTGAAAGAAAGAAATGGTTACTTGCCTCTTCGAGAGGGAAACCTCCAACATAGTAGATCTTTATTACAATACTTTTCAAGACAAAGATTTCTCATGCTTCCTACTCTTATTTATACCAATTCTATTTTCTAAAGAACATTCTAGAGGGAGATCTTTCTAGAAGTGGAAGCTTCTATTAGGTCTTCTTACATTGAATTGTTGACATTGATTAAATATCCCTTATTAACTAATTGTTGGCCCTCGGTTATGGAAGGTTGCGAATATTAAGGAAAGAAGCACGAAGTGCAAACTGCGTAGAAGACAAGTTGACTCAGATTGGGTCAAAGTGGAAAAAAGAGAAGAAAAGACGGAGCGAAGTAAGAGAAAGCAAGTCGTTGGACGGGGAGATTGAGGAAGACAGATGATCAAGGAATATAGATTGTGGATGACTCAGCAAGAAGAAAAATCCACCAATGGATGCTTTGGAGCACCTCGCAAGAAAGAAGGAAAGATAGGCTGGCGAAGCCCAAAAAATGTGGGTCAAGTTGACCTAGGGTTTTAGACACCTAGGGTTTTGGTATTCAGGGTTTTGAAACCTAGGTTTTAGCCTAAGGTTGTCCGAGAGTCATTGTAATGTATAAATAAAGGTCAAGAGGACCTAGGATGGGGTCGATAAGGTTATGATGAGTGATTGTTGTTATTGTTGAGAGAGAAGTATTGTGTGGTGAGAGAAGTATGTGTTGTAAGATCTTCCGCTGGGTGTGAAGATCAACCCTGCAGTTGGGTGCGTAGGGAGGGGAGAGAAGAGAAAGAAAGAAAGAGAGATCTGCAAGCTAAGAGTGCAGATAGAACTGTATGCTTTCATCTAATATATTATAAAGAACAGTTCTATGGACGTATCCCTAGGCAGAGGGTGAACCATGTATATCCTGTTGTTGTGTGTGATTGATGATGTGTTCTTCTGATATCTGATATACTATTAATGCAATATTGTGTTAGATCTGAGATATAGTTTGCGTAGTAGGCTTAAGAAAGATAAAGAATAACTAGCTCTGTGTGAGAGTGTTTCCCTGGATCCACTTTGCATTTCCTCTGGTTGTAGACACCTATGTCCTGCAACCCCCTATAGCTACTTCGGGTGATACGACATCTTCTTTGTAGGTGTTTCTGAAAGGGCCAGTAGTTAGGGCTTGTTGGTGCACTATTAGAATTGAACCCTGGGTCTACCCTGGTGCCAACAAATGATTCCCTTGCCAAGACTGAGATCTTCTTGAGGGAATGTCAAGGTGGTTTCTAGTGAAGACAAAGATTCATAAGTGGATAGAAGAACAAGAGAAGGACTTCGTTGAAGCTCAAAATAAGAACCCTAATCTTAGTACAGAGGATTGGTTGGGAAAGTATATCTTTACTTATATACATGAGAGTTTCTTTGGAGGAATTCATAAGGAGCTATATGAGGGGCTAGCCAGATTAGCAGATACCTAGTTTGAAATCAGACTCAGACCACCTGTGGTTTGGACATTGGCACTGATCAAGAAGGTCAAGAGAGTTGATAGCGTCATCTCGAGAGCAGTAGATCACTGGTTTGATAGTACCATTGGAGGGTATATCACTAAGTTTGCTATTGAAAGAGTGGAATCATATAGCCAAGAAGAGAGATATTTATTTAAGGGACCTAGAGGAAAATTTTTACATTTCCTGAATTTGAAGATCAAGATGCTATTGCATGAGAAGAACATCCTAAATATACAGTAGTGGGTCAGATTGAAAAAGATAATGTTCAAGAATTCAGATAGCGACAACGACACAGAGGTCGGACACACGTGTAGTGGGAGAACCTTTAGAGAAGTTCCTCTGGTGAACTTGTTTGAGCAGAATCACGAACCACCAACATAGGAAGAAGGGTTATATAGTGGAGAAGAAGAAGAGCTACTGAACGAGGAACATTGAGATTCCGCTAGGGCAGAAGAAAGGAAGACTAAAGAACCTCGCTGAGAAGAGTCAGAGACTTCAGGGACTGCATAAACTGTTGAAGTAAGTACTATTACGCCTCCTGTTGTTTTAACAACATTAAGTAACCAAAGTAACATAAGTTATCAGAGCACTCAGAGCACTGGTATGAGTGGTTCAGTGCATACTCAGTCAGGAACCCTAGGAAGATCTATGGAAGATGAGATGAGGTTACCCACCTTTAGGGGGGATGGATCTGAAGATCCTAATCAGCATTGGTTCTTATGCGAAGCTGTATGGAGTATTAAGAATGTCATCGACGAAGCTGTTAAGAGAGCTCAGTTTAGTACTACCCTAAGAGACCGCGCACTGAGATGGTACATGAAGTTCATCCAAGGAGTTGTCCACTTGAAACCACTGAACGAGATCAATACTTCATTGATTGCAGAATTCAAGAAACCCAAGTCGGAGTCATAGTGCATCACAGAGTTGAAAGAAATCAAGAAGAGAGTAGTTGAACCTATCTGGGAGTTTGATCATAGGTTTAAGACCCTGACAGGTCATTTGCATTTTCAGATTCCAGACGAACAAAATAAATAATGGTTCATTGCTGCCCTCTTACCACACAGAAGATTCCCTCTGATGCAACAAAAGATCGCGTCCCAAGCTGAGGCGCTGGAGATTTCCATGAAACTAGAATCATCCCCTATGGGAGAATCCAACTCAGGTATGAGTCAAATTTTGAGTCAGCTAACTAGCTTATCACTGTAGGTCGAAGATATGAAAAAACATAATGGAAAAGATAAAAGAGAAGATATTTGGTGTATCATATGCAAATCAGAAGGCCATGACAAGGATAATTGTCCTCTATTTCACAAGTACTTGGCTTCAGGAGCCCCGATCCCTTTGAAGCAAGTTACCCTACCTTGGTGTGAGGTATGTAGAAATAGACATCGCCCGGGAGAATGCTATTACATGCAAAAATATGTCCAGACACCTACCAACCTTTACTGCACATTTTCTAAATCCGTGGGGCATGATGAGAAATATTGTAGGGATTATGACCTCTTGCATGAAAGATCAAGAGACACATATAGAATTCAAGGCGAATTACAACAAGAATGAAATACTACGCAGTTTAACTCCCCAGGAAGAGGAAACTTCAACCCTCGCAGTGGATTCAGAGGAAGAGGATGAGGAGGAGTTATGGGTCGAGGTCAAGGTCAGATCATTTGTTATAACTGCACATATCCAGGTCACTTGGCAAGGGACTGTCAGAACCCTTGTACCACTTGTATTTACTGCAACTCATTTGAACATGTCATAGAAGATTGTCCTGCGTTGTTAGCCAAACTTCAGGAAAGACGAGGAAGGAACCAAAAAGTACAACTAATCTCAGCAGAACCTTGCAGAGTGGATCCTAGAGTCACTGTTATCACTAGAGGAGGCACTGCTACAGGAGAAGACAGGGTGACTCTAGGGAAGATTACAGAAGAATTAGGAGTTAAAAGAACTACAAAGAAGACACAGGAGTTTGATCCAAAGAACGAGAAGCATAAATTTGAGGAGGCAAGAAAAGAGTTTGAAAAAGATTAGGCTTCTTCATCAAAGGCACAATCAAAAGTGATAGAATGTGGAATGCCCCTGGCCTTTGATCAATATTCTTCGCCCAGAGAAGGAAAAGAGGCAAGCATACTTATGGAATTCTTATGTACTTTCATTAATTTGATTAAGGATGAAAAATCCATACAAGAACTACAAAATTTGATCAGAAAGTATGAGATAGGAAGGGTAGATCCTCTACTGAATAAAGCAGTACATCAAATATCCAAAAAGAGAAGGACAAATAAGGAACTACACCTTAATTCTCAAATTGGAGATTATGATATATATTATGTGGTCCTCGACTTAGGGTCGGAGGTCAATGTTATGACAAAGCGACCTGGGCACTGATGGGAAAACATAAGTTGATATATTCCCCTATCAGGCTTAGGATGGCTAATCAACAGGCAGTAAGCCCCTTTGGTAGGTTGGAGCATGTCCCTGTGGACATCGACGGGGTAAGAACATTTGTGGACTTCGAGGTGATTGAGATAGTTGATGATAGTTGTCCTTATCCTGCACTGTTAGGAATTGATTGGGCTTTCAACAATTCCACTGTTGTTGACTTAAAGAAAAGAATAATGACATTTGAAGGTGATGGCCTTAGGGTCATTACACCTCTAGATCCTGATGAAGGTCGAAGATACACAGAACCCATCAGAGAGGAAGACCGCACATATGAGCTAGATAGTATATAAATTGACAGCAAGACAACAGGATTACATTAACCCTACAACAGATGGGAATTTAAGCTAGATAAGTGACAAAACATGATCATCAGATTCAGAAGAAGCACTAGAGAACTGACAGAACAAAATGTATGAAGTTTATGCATGGAGATGTGCCAGATTGACCAAGGAAGTTCGCTGAATTGGCACAAAACTAAGTAACTTGGCCACATTTGATGGTTTAAATCATTTAGAAATGTTCTTACTGGAATTTGAAGAAGTTGTACCCGTACAACTTAGATTGTTGGCACTGGATGAGGCTTTGAAATCTACTCCAACAAGATGGTGGGGGACACATAAAAAGAACATCTCAGACTAGATGCGATGTCGCACTTTGATGACAACACGATTTTCAGGCAACATTGAAGGATACAAAGTTTGATACATAGGTCAAAGCTGTCCAAAGGACCATGTGCAAGGTTGTGAGGAGGCCTGGAGCAAAATTCCTCAAGAACAATGGGTGCATAAATTCATCAACACATTGGACACAATGCCCATCAATTAGTATCTTCAAGAAGAACTGCGCCTCACCACTTCAGATTGGTACGGTAGGAATAAAAAATTTGTAGCTACATTTTCATTTGAAATCTAGTACCCTTCATTAGATCAAGCTCTACAAGTTGTTAGACATAAAGTCTTTGAGGAGGAACCTAGCCTCCCTATGGAGCAAGAAGAGTATGAATGGACTGTACCTCTTCAGAAATTGCAAGGATGTTACAATATCAATGTTGATGAAGATGATGATCCTAGAAATGTGAACATCGCAGAAATGGAAGGACAGAGAGACATAGAAGGACCAGGATTCAAACTACCTTTCATTGGAAAACCAATCAAAATCAAGAAAGTTAATATTGGAACATAGCAAGAACCTAAGATTTCTAATGTTGGAGATTACCGGGATGGTGCCACCATTGATAAGATCAAAATATTACTGCATGAATATCAAGACTTATTCGCAACCAATTTCATTGATATGAAGGGCATAAAAGTGCCCATGGGAGAGATGAAGATCCCCTTGAAACCAGATGCAAGGCTAGTTAAGCAGAGACCCTATAGATTGAATCCCAAATATAAGGAAAAAGTTAAGATTGAACTAGACCGAATGCTGGAAGCAGGAATCATTGAACATGTGGAAGAGTCAGAATGGATTAGTCCTATAGTGGTACAAGATAAGAAGATAGGAGAGATCAGGATCTGTGTAGATATCAGAAATATGAATGATGCCTGTTTGCATGACCCCTTCCCTACACCGTTTACAAACGAAGTGTTAGATAATGTAGGAGGACATGAGGTATATTCATTTACAGATGGATTTTCAGGTTATCACCAGATCAAGATTGCCAAGGAAGATCGCCAAAAGACTACATTTCCAACAAAATGGGGTTCCTACCAGTACACAGTGATGCCCTTCGGATTGAAGAATGCACCAACCATCTTTTCCAAGGTGGTGGTTGAAGCGTTCAAGGAGTTTTTACATAAATTTTTGGAAGCATATTTTGATGATTGGACTGTTTTTAGCTTATTACAAAATCATATTGAATGTTTAAGACTAATGTTGGATAAGTGAAGGCAATGCCTGGTTTCCCTGAATCTGAAGAAGTGCATCTTCTTTTCACCCTTTGGAGTGTTGTTGGGCCATATTGTGTGTAAGCAGGGGTTGTTGGTAGATCCGTCCAAGATTTCCATTATTGTTGATCTACCCCCTCCTACCTTAGTCACACAGTTGCACACTGTGCTGGGACATACTGGATACTACATGAAGTTCATTAAGGGATATGCACATATTAAAGCACCCATGGAGAAGTTTCTGAAGAAATATTGTTAGTTTCAATGGACATAAGAATGTTAGCAGATCTTTGACACACTGAAACAGAAAATGGTTATTGCACCTATTCTTGTTTTCCCAGATTGGAGAAAGGAATTTCATGTGCATGTCGATGCATCTTATATTTCATTAGGATCAGTGTTAGCACAACCAGGAGTAGGAGATATTGACCACCCGTTATCCTTTGCTAGCAGGAAGCTCTCAAAAGTTGAGATAAATTACACCACCACTGAGAGAGAAGGTTTAGCCATGGTGTATGCACTGCAGAAGTTTCATCACTACTTGTTGGGAGGACATTTTAAGATGTTCACGGATCACTCTGTGTTGAAATACCTAGTCAACAAGCCAGTGTTGGGAGCAAGAATATGCAGATGGATACTATTATTCCAGGAATATGATTTTGAGATTGTGGTCAAGCCAGGGAGAATGAACAAGGGACCTGATCATTTATCTAGGTTGGAGCATGGAGAGGAACCTACTAGTTTGGAGGATACACTACCAGATTCATAGTTTTTGGCCATCAGAAGGGTTGATGACCACTTTGTCGAGATATTCTAGTTCATGTCAAAAGGAATGCCACCTAGTGAATATACAATAATCTAGAAGAAACAACTGGTAGTGTGTGTTGCATATTTTTCACATATAGTCGGACAACTGTACAAGATGGGACTTGATGAAATCCTGAGGAGATGCGTTATGGAGGTAGAAAGACCAATGATTTTAGCAGAAGCACATGAAGACATCGCAGGAGGACACTATGTAGGGAAAGAAACAACGCAGAAGGTTCTTAGAGCTAGCCTCTGGTGGCCTACTTTACAAGATGCCAAGGAATACTATAAGGCCTACGATGTATTCCAAAGAGTTGGGAATCATTCCCAAAGAGATGAGACGCCTTTAGCACCACAACTGACTTTGCAGGCATTTGAGAAATGGGCAATTGATTTCGTGGGACCTATAAACCCACCAGGGAAGCACACAAGAGCTAGATACATCATCACTTCGACATAGTATTTGACAATATGGGCAAAAGCAAGAGAAGTTAAGGACTGTAGTGCAACTACAGTTGCACGATCTATATTTGAGGATATCATAACCAGGTTTGGATGCCTGAAGACCCTTATGAGCGATCAAGGCACACACTTTATTAATAAGACTATTGAATATTTGAATCAGGAATTCAAAGTCCGCCATCAGAATATTACTCCTTACCATCCAAAAGAGAATGGGATGGTCGAAGATTTCAACAAGATCTTGGAGACAATGTTGATGAAGATTTGTAGTCTGAACAGGTATGACTGGGATTTGAGAGTCCCAACAGTACTATGGGCTTCTAGAACTACTTGCAAGAAGCTAACAATGCAGACTCCCTTTAAGTTGGCGTATGACCTAGAAGCACCTGTCCCTATGGAATATTTGGTTCCTAGTCTCAGAATTGCAGCATTCACAAACATGGATGACACTGACACTGTTCAAGAGAGGCTTGCGCAGTTGGTAGAACTAGAAGAAGATTGATTTATCGCAGGATTCCATCAAAAAATACAGAAGGAACAAGAAAAGGCCTATCATGATAGGCACATCAATAAGAAAGCCTTCAAACAAGGAGATCTGGTATTGGTATACGACAATAAGTTCATGAAGCATCCAGGGAATTTCAGGATACATTGGCTTGGGCCATATGAGGTTTCTTACGTTACAGAAGGAGGAGTTGCACAATTGAATACTTTGAATGGAGAATGTAAGGAAGGTTTGGTGAATGGGATCCGGTTGAAATTGTACTATGACAACCAACTTCCTCGTAGATCCCAATAGAAGAATAAGAAAAATGGTCTAAGTACCAGGTGCAGTTGAAACTTGGTACCAGACATAGAAAAGATAGTCTGCACAAGGAAAGAAGGGTGGGACAAAGACGAAAGCACAGGTTTCCCTGCACAGCCCGAAGACGAAGAAAAATAGAAGGTTCAGACCTGAATTGCTTTGGGATGAGTCACATGTGAGTGTTGGGGGCCTGTTAGCCCTTGGTTATGGAAGGTTGCGAAGATTAAGGAAAGAAGTGTGAAGTGAGAACTACGCGGAAGACAAGTTGTCTGAGATTGGGTCGAAGTGGCCAAAAGGGCAGAAAAGACGGAGCGAAGTAAGAGAAAGCAAGTCGTTGGATGGGGATATCAAGGAAGACAGATCAAGAAGGAAGATGGATTGTGGATGAATCATCATGTAGAAAAATCTACCAATGGATGCTTTGGAGCACCTCGCAAGAAAGAAGGAAAGACAGGTTGGCGAAGCCCTGAAAATGTGGGTCAAGTTGACCTAGGATTTTAGATATCTAGGGTTTTGGTATTTAGGGTTTTGACACCTAGGTTTCAGCCTAAGGTTGTTCAAGAGTCATTGTAATGTATAAATAAAGGTCAAGAGGACCTGGGATGGGGTCGATAAGGTTATGATGAGTGATTGTTGTTATTGTTGAGAGAGAAGTATTATGTGGTGAGATAAGTCTGTGTTTTAAGATCTTCAGCTGGGTGTGAAGATCAACCCTGTAGTTGGGTGCACAGGGAGGGGAGAGAAGAGAAAGAAAGAAAGAGATATGAAAGCTAAGAGTGCAGATATAACTGTATGCTTTCATCTAATATATTATAAAGCGCAGTTCTGTGGATGTCGCCCTAGGGAGAGGGTGAACCACGTATATCCTGTTGTTTTGTGTGATTGATGTTGTGTTCTTCTGATCTATCATATATTGTTAATGAAATATTGTGTTAGATGTGAGATATAGTTCACGCGGTAGGCTTAAGAAAGATAAAGAATAAATAGCTTTGCATGAGAGTGTTTTCCTGGATCCACTTTGCATTTCCTCTGGTTGTAGACACCTGTGTCCTGAAACCCCCTATAGCTACTTCAGGTGAGACTACATCTTCTTTGCAGGTGTTGCCGAAAGGGCCAGTAGTTAGGGTTTGTTGGTGCATTGTTATAACTAAACCCTAGGTCTTCCCCGGTGCTAATACTAATGTCAACCTTTTTTACATGGAAAATATATTATTCTACCTACGTGAGGGGTTAGGGAGGTTAGGTCCCTAACATGCCCTCCCCCTTGAAGAAAAACCTTGTCCTTGAGGCTTGAGATGAGGAAATTGTTGCAGAATGGTGGCCGACTCTCGAGTGACATCTTCTGGAGTTGCATCTTTGCATCTTATGGTGCGCCAACAAAGATGATGCTCTCACTGATCCAAGACAACTTGTGGTTGCAACCAAATGGAACCTTATTCATCCAACTTAGGGAGACTAGTTTGAGTTTGGAACTTAGTTCCAATCACTTTATTTAATCATGAGACATGAAATCAAGGATGGATCTTAGAATGACTGGGCAAAGCTAACTAGTAGGCCATAGGCCCAAATCGCTTGAGAATTGTATAAGGACCATAAAATTTGGGAGAAAGTTTCTGACAATGTTCAACTTTGACTAAATTTTTATTATAAAGTTGCAAACGAAGAAACACCTATTCCCCTTCAATAAATTCAAATTCGGAACGACCTTGATTTGCTTGTTGCTTCATGTGATTTTGAGCCATGACCAAATGTTGTTTGAGGGTACAGAGAATGTTCTCTCAGAATGTAATATTTTTTTAAACCTCCTGAATATTCGAGAGACCTAAAATATATGAGAGAATCGATGGTGGATTTTGTCCGTAGAATGCTTCAAAAGGAGTCATGTGAGTAGTTGTGGTACGATTTTTTGTACCACCATTCATATATGGGTAACTAATGATCCCACTGATTTTTTATTTCATATGTAAAACAATGCAAATATGTTTCCAAACACTTGTTGACAAATTTACTTTGGCCATCAGTCCAGGGATGATAGGAGATGCTGAGATGCAATTAGGTTCCCTGGAGCCTAAACAATTCTTGCCAAAAATCATTGGTGAAAGTTGGATCTCTGTAAGAGGCAGTAGAATGAGGCATGCTATGAAGTTTGAATATATTCTCCATGAAAATTTGAGCCACCTTGGATGCTATGAATGGGTGTTGAAGAGCATATAAATGAGCATATTTGTAAAGATGATCTACTACCACCATGATGACTGACTTATTTACCTGATTTAGGTAAGACAACAATGAAACCCATAGAAATATCCCTCCAAACAGTAGGGGGAATAAAAGGTGGTTGAAGTGTGTCTAGAGCTTTGATTGTTTATCCCTTGTTCCATTAACATAAATCACACTCAACCATAAAGGTACAAACAACTTGGTTTAAACGATCTCCCCCAAAATAAAATTTGACCTGTACATAGGTTTTGGTAAACCTGGAAGGCCCAACTGTGGGTGAAGCATGAAGCTCAAAAAGGAACATGGATTTAAGTTGTGATTGTTTTCTTAAATACAGATGGAATTTTTAGCGAATATATTCATTGTGCCAAGAGTACCCTAGAGAAGATGGAGAATGGTATTGCAATTGTTGGACTAGGCTAGAAAGTTTTGGGTCTTACAACCATTCCCGATGAATACCTTGGAGCCAATCTGGTACAATGAAGGACAGGAAAAAGAGGGACCCTTATTCTTCATACTTTCTGGAAAGAGTGTCAACAACTGCATTTTCTTGTCCCTTCTTGTAATGATCTCATAATCATATCCAAATACTTTTGTCACCCACTTTTGTTGCTCCAGGGATGCAATTCGTTGTTCCAGAAAATACTTGAGGCTCTGATGATTATTTTTAATTTGGAAGAATTGACCCAATAGATAAGGATGTTAGAGATCCATGACATGCAGAATAGCCAACATTTCCTTTTCATATATTGATTGGCCCAAATGTCTCTCTGAAATTTGTTTTCTAATGAAGGCCAAAGGCCTACCATCTTGCATGAGGACAACCCCAATTCCTTTCCTTGAAGCATCACATTCTTGGACAAAAGTCTTTCTGAAGTCAGGAAGTGCCAGGACAAGAGTCATGCACATAGCCACTTTCAGGGTATGGATGGATTGATCAACTACTGGTGTCCAAGTGAAAACATTGTTTTTAAGGAGAGAAGTGAGAGGTGCAACATTGTTTCCATAATTATGAACAAAATTTCAATAATATCTCGTTAAACCCAAAAAACCATGCAAGCTCTTAAGAGTTTTAGGGCAAGTATAATCCTACATAGATTCAATTTTGTTAGGATCCACTCGTACACCATCCTTGCCGACAATATGACCTAGGTTATCCACTTATGAGGCTCCAAAGGAACATTTATATTGTTTGTGGAAAATTCGGTGTTGAGTTAGTAGATGGAGAACTTGTTCCACATGGGTGAGATGGGTTATCCAAGTGTTACTATAGATGAGAATATCCTCAAATAAAACTAAGAACAAAGGACAAAGAAAAGGATTGAAGACATGATTCATGAGACTTTGGAAAGTGGAAGGAGCATTACATAGGAAAAAGGGAATTACCAAGAACTCATAGTTACCCTCATGAGTTCTAAATGAACTCTTGGGAATGTATTCCTCTTTTATATGGATCCGGTGGTAGCCAAAACAGAGATCAAGTTTAGTAAAGTACTGAGCACCGCTTAATTAATTCAATATATCACCAATGAAAGGAATGGGAAATTTATCTTTGATGGTGAATTTATTGAGGGCGTGAAAGTATGGACACATGTGTCGTGCAACTTATTTATTGAGTACCATTCCCACAAGAGAATAATAGGGGATAGTACTAGGGCAGATAACACCGGCATCGAGAAATTCTTAAATAGTTTTCTGAATTTCATTCTTCTAGGCAAAGGGATGATGATAAGGGAAAACATTAGGAGGAAGACTACCCAATACTAGAGGAATGTAATGATCATGAATTCCACGGTAAAGGGGAAGGACATGGGGAGTGGAAAAAAACAACTTGGCGTTTGGAGAGGACAGATTGGAGGTCATGATGCATAAAGGGTGTCTCAACTACTTGAATGTAATGGAGTTGGGAAATAATGTCCGAATGAATTTTTTTGAGGATATTTTCATTCGATGGGAACTGATGATCTTAGGGGAGCTTGTTGTGATGTCTTTAAACTTATACTGTTGTCCCTGCTATTGGAATTGCATGGCTAATTCCTTAAAATCCATGACGATGGGGATAATAGTGCATAACCATTCTTCATTAAGAACAATGTCATAACTGCCCATGTCGATAAAAAACATATGAGATTTCAGGTTGTACTGACCAATTTGGAGACACACATTTTCACAATGCCCGCCACATTTCATGGAACCGTCATTGGAAATCATGATTTGCAAATGTTGACTTCATGGATATAGCAATTGATTTCCTAGGAAATGCGACAATGAATAAAATTGTGGGTATTGCCACTATCGACAAGGATTATGACCTTCCTATGCTTAATGTAGCCAATGAGCTTGAGGGTTTGGGGAGTAGAGAATCTCATGAGGGCATGCAACGAAATCAATGGTTCAAATTTTGGTGGATCGGAGGGTGGAGTAGGAGCATCGGGAGGGGGTAGTTCTTCCATTGGGGAAAATTCGACCTCCTCGTTAGTGACATCCTCAAAAATGGCCATAATTTTTTTTTGTTCCTTACACTTGTGCCGTGAAAAATATTTTTCATCACAATTATAGAAAATTCCTTTGAGTTGTTGTTTATCCATTTCTTCCCTAGTTAATTTCTAGATCTTGAGAGGTTTAGCATGAGGGAAAGGATTGGTAGGTCGAGGGTGAGGAAGAAAAGAGGATATTTGGTTCTGGGAAAAGAAAACCTATCGTTCTTCCTTGGCATGTTGAGTAAATTCCTACCATGTCTAGGGTGATCCATGAGGATCTGGGCTCATATTTAATCCTTTAGGCTACTTATAAAGGATTCCCGAAGAAGGAACATACATTCCCTATGTTATGAAATCCAATTGCTCAAATGTATCTATAAAGTATTCCAATGTATCAGACTATTTCAACTTGGTCAAACAACCAAGGTAGTGTGTGTCGGTGTCAAAGAACTCATAAAGTTCAGCCACACATTGTGTACAAACAACATACCCTTGGCTTGATTTTCTACACCATTTCCACCATTTCTAGCATTCAATATCTAGATAAAGGACATTGTAATGAAGTTTGGCCAAGTAATCAGTAATTCCATGCACAAAGAAAATATATTCCATTTGAGTGACCCAGCTCGTGGGATTTGAGCCATCAAGTTTGTTCACCTCCACTCGTAGAAGATGAAGATCATGATGAAGGGGGTTGGACTGAAAAGTCTGTTAATTAGAGGAAGCAACACCTTCCAGGTTAAAAGGTTGTTCAAATGAGTTAATTCTCTGAGAATAGTCAGTTTTTTGAAGATTTGGGCAACAAAGGATTCAAGCTGGCTATCGAGGTGGCCAATGATGTCCTTCCTCATGGCCCGTTTCATGTCTTCCATGTTCTTCTTCATGTCATGTTTCATGTCTTCCATTTTTGCGTCTAGACTATAATTGAGATGGGTTTCAAGATCTTGGTTGTGGGTGTGTTCCATGGTGAAATTGGAACATGGGAATGGGGTGGGTGGCTCTGAACGAAAATGGGTTATTGGTGAATGGTACCACTGCAATCAGGAAAAAGAGAGGAATCCAATGAAATAAGTAGGAGATAAGGGTGTCAGAAAGGGTGGGTGGGTCCATGGAAAAATAAATTCCAACAAGTGATATATACCACCACGATTAGGGAAAAAATGGGACTCCAATGGGATAGATCGCAAATATGGCTGCTGGAAAGGGGGTTGAGCCCACAAAAACAAATGGCTTAAAAATGATAGGTACCACTATGATTAGGAAAAAAAGAGGAATCCAATGGGATGGGTCCCGAATAAGGGCGTTGGAAGGAACACTATACTCTTTTTTTTACTTCTACAGAGTTATACTCCGGCCTGAAGAATACTGCAGTGGAAAATGGCCAAAATTGTTAACAAGAAAAATTGTGTAGGAATTTCACAACTAGAGTGCAAGAGGAAAGGTTGCATGATTATATATCTCCTCTGTTCCTTTTCTGTTTTGTTTCTTTCCTAGGGGTTAGGGTTTGCAGGGTTCCTACAGATAAGTTTTTTCCTTGTGCTATATCTCTCTGATATACGTGCATGGTTGAAAAATAGTACTCGACCTAATATCTCAAGGAACCAACTAAGGAGGATTGACTGTACCCTTAGCTTTACTACTTGATTACCCAGGCACTAGAGATTATTTTCCCAAGTTTTTTTCTTGGTGTCACTATAGTAGTTAGGTGGTTGATCGAATGATCTAGGGATGGTTTTAGGAAACCTAGGGGGCTCCCAATATACCTGCCAGTAAATGGGAATGATGGTTGTGTACATATTTTGTCTGATGCGATACTACTTGATGGGTACCAACAATGGTTATAGAGGTTTCCAACAAGGTGAAACTTTTGTTTCTAGACAATCCCATGAAACTTTTTGTATTTCCTGTCTGTAGTATTCCCCACCATAGTTTTACCCACTAAGTGACAGATATTTTTTCTTTAAATACACCAATAATACACATCTCTACCTTGGAAGAAATTATCATAGATTCCACAGAAGAAAGTGCTTTGATACTAATTGTAGGGTACCAGAAGTAATGTAATATGCAGAAACACAAATATTCATCAAAATACCAATGGAAGAACAAAATATTGAGAATAGCAACACCAAGAATAATACCTTTATTGAAAGAAAACAATGTTCAGTTTCCTCCTCAAGGGGGAAACCTCTAGCAAAGAAACACTTTATTACAATAATCTCAATACAAATATTTCTCATGCCTCTTATTTTTACTAATTTTATCTTCTAAAGAACATTCTAGAGGAAAATATTTCTAGAAGTCGAAGCTTCTACTAGGTCTTCTTACATTGAATTGTTCACATTGATTAAATAGGCCTTATTAACTAATTTCAACCTTTATTGCATGGAAAATATATTATTCTACCTATGTGAGGGGTTAGGGAGGTTAGATCCCTAACACTCCTTTAAAAACCCTAGTTATTCTCTTCTTCATATAGTCAAAGCCATGGAGCCTCATGATAAATGACCACACCAAGAAACTCTTTAACATTTTTACTTTATTTATTTGTTTTACTATTTCATTTTGTGCATTTTTATTCGTTTCTCCATCCAAAATTCCACAATGCACAATATTTATGTTTCAAAATGGATCAAGTGCTAAGTCTAGTTCTAAAGGGGATAAAAAGACAAAGTTGGATAAATATGTGGATGGGCCAAGGAAAGGAGTAAGTTTGTGGGTTTGAGGTCCATTAATCCAATAAATTGGATACATCATAGTTATTGGTACTAAGTGGATAAGTAATCAACATCATTGATTTCCCCAAGGGATAGTATACATTGAGATATTTCTAATGAGCTATATGAGTCTAAAAGTGGACATATATATATATATATATATATATATATATATATATATATACTTTTGTGTTTCCTCTAATGCTCTTAATGATGTTGATTTCAAATCTATAATAAAATTCACAATATGTTCATCATTTTCAAACACCTTCCAATACTCTTGATTATCAGGTATTGATGGACATAAAACTATTTTGACAATCATTAGTATTAAAAAGAGAGGATCCCACTTCTAATGAGTCTTCTTTTTTATTCTTCTCTC
>SNQJ01S0036295.1:54754-64992 GCA_010110895.2 Picea sitchensis
ATCAATAAACATCAATCACATCAATGTGATTAACTCTCCCCCTTTGACATCAATGGCAAAGGGCCATTTTCCTCTTGGGGTTGCTCCCCCTGCTTGAACTCTCCTTGGGGCTACTCCCCCTGTTTGAATGCCTTTGATATTCCTCTGAATAATATCTCCCCTTTTGAACAAGGGATATTACTCTGATGTAATGATGTATATACATCAAACATACTCCCCTTGTGACCATCGCTCCTCCTGGAATTATGCTTAAGTGCCATTTCTTCAAATATAGGGCTCTTTTCTAGGTATGCATATGATAAATATCTCCTCCTAGAATCATGGGAAGAAGAATGACTCTCCATATGGGTATGTCTCCCCCTATATTCTCTTTCAATGATGATCCTTGGACCTATCCATGCATCAACCTTGTGCCATACCATTTATCATGAAGCAAAATATTAACCAAATACATCATGTGCCAAAATGTATACTCATCATATGAAACATCTATGTACATCAACCATGTACATAATCATCATGCAATGTGCCAAAATATATCATCCATGGAATGTATCAATCATATGCCTCTATCAATATGCCAACATGTGCATCTACCAATATGCCAAACAAATATCATCTATGAGTGTACCATCATGCATCATCACTTGCACCAAGCAAGTATATCAACCATGCATCAACAAGCTATGACTCCCCAATTATGTACAACATGAATATCAACTCAACTCACCAACTACATGTCTAAATATGTAGCCCAACCACATTCAAAATGCATGCACCAAGATATGCTTCCAATAATACATCATAAGATATATCAATGAAACTTCAAATATGTACCAGCTATGTACCCCAACAGATCAACATCAATTCATACTCATGGGTTAGTGTCATGCACCCAATATTTATTTTACATCGTCACCTTACATGATCTAACATAGACCCATGAAAAACATGCAACAAACAGTGTCAAAATCCTACAATAAACAATGTCAGACCCTGCATCATAGAGTTATACCATCACATCAAAATCCAATCCTGTGCATAGCCCTTTTCTTTAGGCTTCACCACATATACGCGATCTGCTGCACAACAACTCGCGTATATACATGACCCATTCAAGGTCAGCCTGAGTATATACATGACTGATACCACTGTCACCCACGTATTCCTCAGTAGATGACTTATTTGAGATTCCCTTCAATTTTTCATCCTGTTCTAGCTTTTCTATCTTCTTCACCCACTTCTATAGAGGTTCCTTCTTCTCAGAACTTGAGCTCTGAGCATCCATGTTTTCAAAGATGTCTCCCTTTCTTACTTCATTCCTTATTCTATCCATGCTAGGTGAAGTTCTCATCATGGGATTTCTTCTTGTGTTCCAACACTCCTGGGATTTGTGGCCAAATCCACTATAGTTGTAGCATCTCATGGTGTTACAATGAACAACAATGTGTCATACTTGATCACATCTCCAACACCTCATGGTGTTATAAAATCTTCCATTAAATCTCCTTTCATAAGATCTAAATTCAAAATATTTGTGACTATATCCATTACATGAATAACAATGCCCATGAAAAATAATTTCATACCTTTGCTTTGGTGTCCCAAGAATAACTTCTTGACGTCTTCCTTGCTTTGTTATTTTGAAATTTTCTTTGCCTTGTGTAGATGGTTGTTTTGAAACATTATCTTCCTTCTTTGATGGACTTACCTCATGCTTCTTTGAGGTGCTTGCTTCAGCATGTGTATATTCTCCTTTGTATCCAAGACCTGATTTATCACATGCTGATATTTGACTTTCCAAGATCTCATCCAAGATTCGTGAGCTATTCAAGAATTTGTTTAACTTTTCCACCTTTTTTCTAAGGTCAACAATTTCAACTTCTAACTTACAACATGACTCTTCCTTTTCATTTATTTGATTCTTCAATAGTTCTTCTATTCTTTTGTCTTCTTCAATTTGGGTCTTAAGATGGACAATAATTTCAAAACTTTTGCTAATCTCATCATCTACATTCATATCTTCTTTTCCATTCTTTAGTCTTGTGATCTCTTTTTCCTTTTCTTCTAATTTGGTATTATTTCTCTCTTCTTGTTCCTTGATCATTTCCTTTAACTTCAAGATGTGTCTTAGACTCCTCCTAAGAAAATTCTTAGTGTTATCCGAAAGATAGTTATAGTCTATATAATAATGATCGCTTCTATATCTATATAAACCCTCTTCAACTTAATTTTGAAGTTTCAATAGATTTTCTTCTATTCTTTTCATGGGATAAATACCATCAAACTTTACACAAACTATTTCTAGATCTTCTTCTTCACTTGTAGATAAAAAATCATCATCATCATTGTAATCAAGGGTTTTTAAGAGTTATTTACCTTCATTTGAAATATCTTCATGATCTTCCTTTTTGCCAACATCAACACATAATTCTTTGCCTTCATTTGAAATGTCTTCAAGATATTTCTTTGTGCTATCATCACTTGATTCTTTATCTTCACTTGAAATGTTTTCAAGATCACATTTAGAAATAATATAATCAAGGGTTTTTGGATATTCTTTACCTTTAATGATATTGATGGAGTGATGTTCAATATCTTCCTTCTCCTTCTTTCTTTGATATGTCTCCTCTAGCTTTAGACATAGATCCTTGGCAGAAGTGCATTGTCCCATGCTCTCTTTGATAGGGCTTGAGAGTCCACTAAGAATGGTCTTGAGAGCTAATGCATCATTCTTCTTTCCTTCCCTTTGAGATGCAAACTTTAACTTGTTCTTCAAGGGAACTAATACACCAATGGTTGCCTTCCAAATAACCGCTCCCATTGTCTTCAAATATAATCTCATCTCTATTCTCCAAGTAGAATAGTTTTCCTCATCAAGGATTGGAAATTCATCATCCATTTGTGTGTCTATGGATCTCCTTCAAGCTTGTTAAGGCTTGTAGTGAAGGTCATCTCTGATACCAATTATTGGACACACCTACCACACTTAGAGTGGGGGTGAATGAGTGTGGGGCTCTTTTTCCCAAAACTTCCCTCTTACACAAAAAATTCTTAGTTAACATTCAAAATTTATTCATTACCCATTTCTTTCATTTACCACCAGTTAGATGAGAACATATATCAACAACATATATCAGCAATATATCATCAACAAGTCATCACCAAAAGGAACACAAAGAACACAAGATGTATGTACAATTTTTATTTTTATTATGGACAACAATCTGGGGGTTTATCAACAACAATTGAATAGAGTACAACTCTAAAAGAGCACTAGCTCTATAATTAAAGACTCGGCTTACACCCTCAACACCAACTGATATGAGGCAACAATCCTCAACATATATCAATCTGTCAATAGGTACGCCACCTGTTAGTAGAGAAGACCGCGTGTGTACACGCCATGGTTCACTATAGCCTGTGTATGCACGTGACCAGTGTATACAACAAACTGCGTATACCTTTTGAGTTATTAGGGTTTGTACTTCAAGATCAACTCAAATTCTCTACAATCAATATATCATTCTCTTCTATCTCTGACTGTCCAATCTGACCACCATCCAGTCACAACACATCCAAGCTCTCCAATAGCTTTCTCATGCTCCCCAACAAATCAATATGAATGCTATCTCAATCATGTATAAACAACTAGTATACCATAGAAATCATGTCACCACTGAATCATGCAAGTACTGATAACTCCATCAACCAAATCATCCAAACTAAACCATATCATAGAAGCTATACCAAGAATTCCCTAAGAATTCACAATGGATCAAACAATAGTATCCATCAAGATAATAATGTAACCATACCAGTGTCTCAGTGATAGATCTGAGCCCATAGAATGCAGATCTAGAACCTGCCTCATCATCCAAGAGCTTGTCACCAGCTCAAACACAAGTCTCCATGATTTCATCCACTATACGCTCCCTGTACACAGTCATCCCGCATATACCTTCAATGTATACACACCCTATACACAGACAACCTGCGTATACCTCAAAAACTAGGGTTTTTGAAGCTCCAAGAATTTTTCCGTCAAGATCTATGACATTGCCGAAAATTTGATGTGTCTATGAGATCCTCCTCTCACTCTCTTCCTCAGAATAGATCTTCAATCATGCTCAAGAGATCCACACCAATTAGATGCTCTCACAAGAAGCTCTCCATCAATACTCCAAAATATATTCACAAGAAGATCTCCATTGATCCAAAAAAAGGATGATCTACAAGAGACCATAGCTATATTATTTATACTTTCATTCTCTAGGTCACTTAACCTATTTTCCTTATTTTAGGGTTAACCACTTTCCATAAATAGAAAGTTCTCCAATACTTTATCATTTAAATATTCCTTATTGATTTTGTCACCTTACTTTATCATTTAAATAATCTTTCTTGATTTTTTCACTTCTCTTTATCATAAATAATGATTTCTTCTTTTAGGTTACTTTGACTTCTTTGACCTTGGGGGCTTCAAGCCTTCATATGGGGGTCCTCCAAATTCATAAGGCCATAACTCTCAAACCGTGAGGATTTATGTGACATTCCACATACCACCAAAAATGGCATGACAAGCACTATCCATCTAGGATAGTTTAACCAATAAATTCATTGATCTTCATCTCATTATTCCACATACAAGCATGGGTCCCCCAACCATTCTTCTAGGATAACTCAATCCGCAAAGCGTCTTCCCGTGAGGGATTTCACCATAAGGGGACCACTTTGGAGTTCATCCATTTGTGCACCTTATCAATCATGATAAGACAATAATGAGTCATCTTATCATTAAACAACTATGCATCTTCATGTATCAATGACAACTCATCGATCCATATTCATCTATGCATCATATCAATGATCCATATTTATCAATTGGTTTCCACTTTGACATCTATCATTATCATCAAGGACAATACATATTCATTACATCAATCATCAATCAATCGATCACTTGACATCAATCAATCAAACCATTGGCATCAATGACAACATGATACAACATATTTCTTGAGGAAGGAAAGCATGGTGGTAAACATAAATCCCACTTGCTCAAGGGAAATGGAAAGTTGAATCACAAGGAAAGAGGATAGTTTGATACCCCTATATAGAGACCTAGATGCCTCGACTAGAAACCAAAGGGGTAGACAGATGCACCCTGTCAAAGTAGAAATAAGAAGACATCTCAGTATTGTCAAAATACTAGACATGTGGAGAAGGTATGCTACAAGGACAAAGACTATTTAGAGGATAAGGTTAAATGTCTTGAAGGAGACGTGTTTGTTGTTCACCGACCCACTGATGATTTCACCTTCCAAGTTGGAACTTCTCAAACCTTGTTGTCTCATTCTATGTAGAATGAATGGGTATTCAAATTTGGTTGAACTCATCATATGGATAAGGATGCTTCCTTGTTCACATCCTTGAATGAAGCTGAGGAGAGGAATATTTATGTTGCCAATGATTTTTCTCTCGATATTGCTAGTTAGGGTGATGATTCCTATTGACATGGAAGAATTTTCAATGTTAATCATGTACCAAAACTTAGTGCCAATCTGTTATATGTTTCTTAGTTAACACAAAAAGGTAATATTGTGGATTTTTGTCCAGATTGGTTCTTTGTTTGATATTTGAAGAAACATTATTCAATTATCACTAGAGGGTTTCTCGACCCAAAGGGAAATTTGTATAAATTATGTGAAAAAACTCGACCTTACTTCGAACTAACTGCTCTTATTGCTCACACTGATGAGTGAAGTCAAGATTGGTATGAACGACTCAAAAATCTAAATTTTCAAAGTCTACAGTCAATGGAAACTCAGAAAATGGTTGTTGGTTTACCTAAAGTTTTTCCCCCTAATGGAGTCTGTAAAGGATGTGTGCTTGGAAAAAATCACTAGGCACCCTTTAACTCTAGAAAAGTGTGGCGAGAGAACAACCTCATGGAGATGGTTCATAGCGATTTATGCTACATTAATCTACCTTACCTAGAATGTGCAAGGTATATCTTGACTTTCATTGATGATCTCTCTCATATCACTTAGGTTTATTTTATGAAGAATAAGAATCTTGTCTTTGAAAAGTTCAAATAATTTAGAGCCTTTTTTGAAAAGCAATGTGTCCAACCCATCAAGTTCTTGATATCAAACAATGGTGGTGAGTACGTCAATCGACCTTTTGAAGGATACCTGGTTCTATTTGGTATAGACTAGCAACAATCAATTCCTCACACACCTCAGTAGAATGGAATTGCAAAATGCAAGAATTGGACATTAGTCCAAATGGATGATGTCTTTTGCAAGCAAATATTTACCTCCTCGCTTCTGGGATAAATTTGTATATTGTGAAAACTATCTTCTCAATTGCATCTCGACTCGAGCTATTCTTTTGGTGACTCTAGTCAAATGATGGTCTAGAAATAAGCCTTTATTCATCCACCTCCATGTGTTTGGATGTATTTCCTGGTCTCATATTTCTGATGATTGCAAAAATAAGTTGGATGCAAAGAATCATGCTTGCATCATGAATGGGTTACTCTGAAGAGTCTAAGGCATATCAATTATTTGATCATGTCAAATGAAAAAACATTAATATATGAACTGCATGGTTTGATGGGAATTCCTCTTCCATCAAGTTGTTAAATACCTCCTATGGATTGTTATAGGATGATCACCTTGATGTTGTTTTTGACTATAGTTATTATGTTTCATTTTTTAGTTCTTCGACTAGAAAATTGAACTTTGTCACTATTTCGACTAGACTGTCAACCTCTGATTCGACTAGTCCATCAATATCTATTTTGACTGGTCTTCCATCTCTGTCAACTGAAATATTTTTGACTTTTGATTGATCTTCTGCAGTGAACAATGGTTTACCCATTTATTTTCTACTTAGATGGGATGCCAAGACAATTAAGGTTGTTGGACCTGATTTTGGTGATATTTACTCTGGATGACAAACTCGAATTCAAAAGAAACATGCCAACATTGCATTGATGACTTGTGTACTTGAAAATTATGATCATGTTACCTACTCAAATGCTCAATTTCAGCCTGAATAGGAATGGGATATGCAAACAGAAATGGATTCTTTGTCGAAGAATCACACTTGGGAATTAGTTCCACGACCACAAGGAAATAATGTTGTGAAGTGTTGTTGTGTCTATAGGACCAAATTTACCTTTGAAGTTGTTCTTGAGCTTCATAAATATATCTTGGTTGTGAAGGGATTTTATCAACAAGAAGGCATCGACTGCACTGATACCTTTTCCCTTGTTACAAAGATGAATTCTATTCGATTGACTATTTCCCTTGCTACATGATTTGGATGAAAGATCCATTAGATGGATGTGAAGAGTGATTTGATTCATGGAGACCTATATGAAGAAATTTTCATGGAACAACCTCCTAGTTTTGTGACAGATTCTAACTTAGTTTGTCGACTCAAGAAGTCTCTTTATGGTTTGAATATATCTACCCAAGTGTGGTATGTAAAGATTGATAATTTATTTCTTTGACTTGGTTTCAAACATTTTGAATCTGATAACAACTTATATGTACTCCATACCAATGGAAATAATTTGTTTGTTTTTGTATATGTCGATGACCTTGTCATCACTAGAAATAACACCAATCTCATTCTTAGATTGAAGAAGCAACTTGCTGAGTCCTTTAACATGAAAAAGATTGGTACTTTGCATTATTTTTTGGGTCTTCAAGTATTACCACTGTGTGATGGTTTTTTAATTTATTAATCTAAATATGTAACGGATATTTTGACACATTTTAAGAGGGAATATCGTAAGCCTCATGCTACTCCTTTTCAATATGGTTTAAATCTCACTAAAACTTGTCAAACTCCCAAAGTCAATGCTACACTTTGTCGACAACTGGTCGACAATCTTATTTATCTTACTAATAGTCGACCTGACATTTTCTTTTCTATTATTATGGTTTCTTGGTTTATGTAGGGTCCCAAAGAAAGCCACTAGAAAGCAGTCAAATGAATTGTTCTCTATATCAAGGGTACCACTCATTTTGTATCAAGTATTGTCAAAGTTCATATTTGTTGGTTGGCTTCACTGATTTTGACTAGGTTGGCAACAATGATGATCAAAATTCCACTTCTAGCTACGTGTTTCACTTCATCACTAGATCGTTGGTTTGATATTGCAACAAACAAAAGGTAGTCTCCTTATCAACTACACAAGTATAATATCGTGGTGTCATTCATGCATTATAGAGGCAATATGGATTCTCCAACTTTTGGGTGAAATTGAATTTCCTGTTCAGAGCTCGACTATAATATATTGTGACAACTAGAGTATCATTCAAGTTGCTAACAACCTTGTGGCCCATAGTAACAAGATGCATGTTGAGATCCATGCTCACTACTTGAGACAAATGATCTCTCTTGATCCTCATTCCTTTGATAGAATAGATGATTATTTGGCACGTGTGAAGGTGTTGGACATTTGGTTGTCATTGATGTCAACCCTTGGAGAGTTATATTAGATATTTATGTCAACCATTGGAGAAGTTTGGAATCCATAGAGATGTGGAAAAGA
The DNA here is from genome assembly GCA_010110895.2 of Picea sitchensis. Classification (NCBI taxonomy): domain Eukaryota; kingdom Viridiplantae; phylum Streptophyta; class Pinopsida; order Pinales; family Pinaceae; genus Picea; species Picea sitchensis. The sequence continues at coordinate 63,330 of SNQJ01S0036295.1, forward strand.
TTGTTGGACAATTGATTGTTGTGTTAGAGGTCTACCATTGATATTGACACATTGTTAAGGTATACACTTGTTATGGTATAGATCATGGTATAGGTTGATGTGCATGGTTGGCACATGGTATGGTACAGACACATATCTTGTGATGATATGTTGGTGACTTCGGTACATGCTTGGTAGAGGCATGTGTTGTTGATGGTGGACATCTGGTTGAGAGGTTCCCTTGGTATATGATCCATGTGAGAGGATCTAGTGACAAGTTGGTCATGGTCATGGAACTAGTATTTGATCGAGGAATAAAGACATGAAGGTAAATATACTTGTAGGTAAGACTATCATAGATGGATAGTAGGCCATGTAGTTCCTCACAGTTGAGGAGATATGACTCTGTGAAGTTGGAGGACCCTCAAGAATATTCTAGAAGCCTCTAGAAGGTCATCAAGAAGGTTGACTAGTCAAAGTGGTTGCAACAAGGGATTGATTATTGAAAGATTAACTATTGAGAATGATTTTTGAAATATTAATTAATTATCGAAAAATATCAATTAATTATTGTAGGGATAATTAATTATTGGAGGGATAATTAATTATTACATGTCGAAGTAAATTGGCAATAAACATAAGATAGTTAATTATTGCAGGGATAATTCATTATTGGAGGGATAATTAATTATTGCATGTGAGTTTCATGTGAGTTTCTTTCCATCATGACTTGCATGTCATTAAGAAATTTCTCTTTATAACAAAGAGAAAATTCCATTGTAAATCACTTATGTGTATTCACTTTTAAGAATACAAGATGGAGATTTGAGGCAGTGAGTCGAAGAAAGAGAATTCAAGTGAAGTAAGAAGTTTGCAGGAGTTGATAACATGGAGAAGGGGTTTCATACATGAATTCCTTGAGTATATCTTCGATTTTCAGGAGGAAAAGTGCAAACATACGCGACCTGCAGTGATGGAAAGCACAGATACCTGCAGGCATATACTGCACATAGTTGCGGACCTGTGGGGAAAAGTTATGAAATATATGGGATATAAAATATTAGGTCAGCTATAGTATGAAGGTATGTATTCCTATGTGTGTTAGGGAGTTATTTTTAATCAATCAAGAACATGTATGTCTCAGTAATTCATAAGCTATTTATTTGGAGAATTCTCTTATGGATTTTGGCATGAGGAATAAGTGGTTGTAGTCTTGATGAGATATTGATATCAAAAGTAGCAACAACAAGGGTATCATAAGAAAAAACAACAACAAGTTATAAATTACAATAGTATAGGTAGTTTCAAGCTTGTCTACAGTTATATTTCAAGGTGGTTGTATGGGGAAATGAAAGGGGGTTGTAGCCTCCTTTTGGTTGAAGCCATAAAATTAGGGAGTTGGAGATTCCTTCAGGTTTCAGCCTATAAATAGGGGGTTGGGGCCTCCTTCCAGTTGTAGTTGGAGAAATAGGAAGTTGGTGCTTCCAATGAATGTACTCTTGGACAAATAAGAAAAACATTCCATGGTTTTTTCCCGCATGGGGTTTCCACGTAAAAATTTGGTGTACCGTGTTTATGTGTTGTTTATGCATTGATTTATGGTATTGATGCTATATTGAATGTTGATTTAATATCATTTAATATTTATGTTGTGGTTAAATAATGAAAAGTATTGATACTAATT
>SNQJ01S0036295.1:65008-90009 GCA_010110895.2 Picea sitchensis
CCTATTCCAACAATTAATATCAAATCAAGTCCTTCAGGAAACAATCTAACCACTGGAAGAAGATCATGGAATACACTAATATTGGAGCACCAAGGTTTGATGGGAAGAGCTATAAATTATGGAATAAAAGGATGAAAACTGTTTTATAGGAACAAGGATTTGATGTTTAGAAAGCAGTATCAGATGGGTATACAACACCAACCACTCCCTCAACCAACAGAGATGGAAAGAAGATCAGTGAAAACAACTCAAAGGATAGAGGTACTCTTCTAATTAGTTTAGTTGATTTAGTTTTTATCGAATTTATGCATTGTGATAGTGCAAAGGATCTTTGGGATAAAATCCAAAATATTTATGAAGGAGATGCCAAGGTAAAGGGAGATAAGCTTCAAATTTTTAGAGCTAATTTTGAATAGTTGAATATGAAGGAAGCCGAAGAAATTATAGCCTAACTTCTACGTGTTGGAAAAGTAGTCAACCCTATTAAAGGATTGGGAGTAGAAGTTCATGACTCAGTGGTAGTTCAAAAGGTATTGAGGTCTCTTCCAATAAGATTTGAATCTAAAATATCAGCCTTAGAAGAAAGAACAGATATCGGTACATTAGGTATGGATGAGTTACATGGAATATTTATAGCCTATGAAATGAGAACATAACAGAAGAACCCAATCACAAAGGAAGTAGATTTCAAGGTGTCTAAGAAGACAAAGAAGATGAAAAACAAAAATTTAAAACCAAGTTGCAGCTACACTGATGATTCAGATGAAAATGAAGAGACATATAACTTCATAAGAAAATTACATAAAGGAACTAACAAGTATAAAGGTATGCTTACATTGAAATGTTTTAATTGTGGTGGTATTGGTAATTTTTCTTCTAAATGTCCTCATAGGAATAAAGATAGTGGTGAAGAAGAATTTTCTAAAAGGGAAAATAAATTTCAAAAGGGAAACAAGAGAATAAACAATAAGAAATTCTTTAAGAAAAGTTTCTAATCAAAAGAGGACAGTTCCTCATCATATGAGGAGGATAATGACAATGATAGTGATTCCGAAAGATTACTCTTCATGGCATTAGAATATGATTCTGAAGAAGGAGGAGAAGTCGATCTCAGAGCAGAGCTAATCAGTGCATTATAAGAACTTAGGAAGGAAAGAAAGAAAAAAAAGTCACTCAAGGAAGAGTTAAAAATGAAAGAGGGATATCAAAATTCCAACTCTGAAGAACTAGAGTAGATGATCATGAGTCTAAAAATTCAAATAGAAGAAGAAAATAAAATTGAATAAATTCTTAGAAGTCAATTACAAGAAAAGGAGAAAAATATTGGAAGATTGGAAGCAAAAGTAGTCTCTTTAAGGAAATATCTTCAGAAGAAATATATCCACTAGAAGAGAAACATAATATTGGATCAAATCATCACATGACAGGTTCAGTCTAGGATACAATAAAGTACAAAATGAGAAAGGGTCGAGATCCAAGAAAATAGAACAGGAAGAAGAACAAAGAAGTTATGCATAGGTTGTCAAAAATTATGTCAAGAAGGAAGAATGTATGCCCCCAAAGAAGAAAATTCCAGAAGTAAAGAAGACTCAAGAAGACAAATTCAGAAGGAGTGCATCACACATAAGATCATCTATTCCCAGGTATCAAAGATTCTTTTATGGTCATTGTTTTAATTGTGCTAATTTTGGACATAAAGCCATAAACTGCAGAGTCTATCCCAAGAACATAAGTAACTATGTGGGGTACTTAAATAACAATTATCACAGAAAATATTATGAAGCATACAACAAAAACCAAAACAATTTTGGTTCATTAAGCAATGAAGTAGAATGCTACAAATTCCACAACTATGGACATATAGTTGGTGATTGTAGAAGAATGATGGATACCTCTATAAAAGATAAACAAAATATTAGATATAATAATATTTGGAAAAGAAAACAAGAACATGTAAATGAAGAACTGATGAATGAAGGACACCCAGAAGTCATACTCTTGGGATTTGTAGCAGTACAAGATCATGATAAATCTACAAGGAAACAACAAGTTATCACACATAGGAAGGTTTTGAGACGAAATGAAAACAAACAAGAAAATGTGAATGAAAACTAGGTCCCAGATATTGTACTCACAAGATTTGCAGCAATGCAAAATCATGATGAACCGAGAGGCAAAGAGAAAGATGTTAGATTTAAGGAAGAAGAGGAAAATGATGAAGAGGAAGATTACTCCGCATTAGATAGGATATGTTTTTGAGCCATCCATATTGGAGACTCCTAGGTAATATGAATATTGAACAGGGGGAGTCTATGCATCAACTGTTATAGTTCAAAGATATATCCTTCAAATAGCATGAAGTGTTTTAGAGTGGTATTACAGATGTTTGATTCAGAGTTGTTCAATGACAAATGGGTCAACATTGTAGACAATTGAGTCGCAGAGTCATGAACAATATGGGTCACATGGAGAAGGATGGATTCGTAAAACACTTGGTAGATATACGTCAGTGGATGAGAACATGACTTCAGGACAGATTGGTTTAGAGACTAACCCAAAGACAGTTGGATGTTTTTTTATTTTTATAATGAAATATTTGAATGCTTAAACTTTGAATGCGTTTATATATGTTAGTGATTTACAAGAGGAAGCACCAATGGATAAAAACTCCAAAAGTAAGTTCAAGAGATATAAATAGTCAAATAAGAGATTAGAAGAGTAAATATAGGGAGAGAAACCCCAAGGAAATCTCAAATAGGGGGAGTAACCCTAGAGAGATAGTTACCCTTTTGCCTAGGATGTCAGAAGGGGATATAAGAAAATAGGCACGAAGACAGGGGGAGTATCCCCAAGGAAGATACCCTTTTCCATTGATGTCAAAGGGGGAGAGATAGAAACATTGATGGGGAGTGATGGTCATAGGGGGAGCATGAGCATGGTGTTTCCATGTCTAAGTGTTGCCATCAATGCTGGTGTTTCCATCAATGCGAAAGGGGGATATTGTTGGAAAGTTGGTTGTCATTGATGTCAACCATTGGAGAGTTATAATAGATATTTGTGTCAACCATTGGAGAGTTATATCAGATATTTATGTCAACCATTGGAGAAGTATGGAATCCATAGAGATGTGGATGATATCGTTGGATAGTTGGTTGTCGTGTTAGAGGTCTACCATTGATATTGACACATTGTTAAGGTATACACTTGTTATGGTATAGATCATGGTATAGGTTGTTGTGCATGGTTGGCACATGGTATGGTACATGAACATATCTTGTGATGGTATGTTGGTGACTTTGGTACATGCTTGGTAGAGGAATGTGCTGGTGATGGTGGACATCTGGTTGAGATGTGCCCTTGGTATATGATCCATGTGAGAGGATTCGGTGACAAGTTGGTCATGGTCATGGAACCCACAGTTGATCGAGGAATAAAGACATGAAAGTCAATATACTTGCAGGTAGGACTATCATATATGGATAGTACACCATGTATTTCCTCACGGTTGAGAAGATATGGATCTTTGAAGTCGGAGGGCCCTCAAGAATATTCTAGAAGCCTCCAGAAGGTCATCAAGAAGCTTGACCATTACAAGTGGTTGCAGTAAGGGACTAATTAATGAAAGATTAATTGTTGAGAATGATTGTTGAAATATTAATTAATTATTGAAAATGATTAATTAATTATTGTAGGGATAATTAATTATTGAGATTGGTTGTCATTGATGTGAAAATTTACATGTTGAAGTAAAGTGGCAGTAAACAAAAGATAGTTAATTATTGGAGGGATAATTAATCATTACATGTCAAAGTAAATTAGCAATAAATAGATGATAATTAATTAATGTAAGGATAGTTAATTATTGCACGGTTAACTAATTATTGAAGGGATAATTAATATTGCATGTGAGTTGCATGTGAGTTTCATGCCATCATGAGTTGCATGTCATTAATAAATTTCTCTTTATAACATAGAGAATAGTTCATTGCAAATCACTTATGTGTATTCACTTATGAGAATATTGGCTTGACGCAGACCCCCAAACCCATTGGTCCAAGGTCCACAAAGGATCGTTCTAATCTACCCTTTGAGTCTAATTGGCTCTTTGGTTTCCCCTCGGGAAATACCCTTCACACACACCATTGTATCCACAGGTCCTTATGGGTGTGTCCACATGATCAAACATGAAGCATCAACCCAAATCTCCTGACCCAAAATAGGATCGCTCCCTTTGCAAGTTCAGTACTTTGGGTTTCGCAATTTCACGATCCCTGATGTCAAGGGTTCTTGTCCCTATAACTTCTGAAACCCGAATTTCCAAACTCCGATGCACTTGGAAAAAGGTTGACTTTTCAACGGGCTTCTCACTTCATCAGGATTACGGACTTCGTGATTTCATGAATCCAAATGAAAGGCTCTCTGTCCTTCAAACTCTGAACCCTGAAACGATCCATAAGGTTTGACTCCGCCAATTGACGAAGACACGCCACCTGTTGTTCTTGCGGTTTTCTACCTTTGATGTAGACTCCTGCCACTTTTCACTCTTTCGGGTTTTCGGGACTCTCGCTCCCAAAGAACTGTCTCCTCCGATTCCCAACACCCGAAGTGCCGAAATCTCAAAAGTCTAATCCAATTCCTGTTGCAACTCATGACTTTGGGATTTTTATTCACTGTGCTCACTCCTTGTCATTGGGATCCCTGAAATGCCGAAATGATCCGACGGCTTGTGCAAAGCATGATAAACGGTCCACGTTGATTCTAGATCCTAGAGTGGTAAGCTCGCCTGCCTCTAACCACCCTAAAACTTCCCTGGATCCTCCGATCCACGTGATTTCGGGAATTCTCCACAGAGAATTTTGACCACTCTTTGATCCTTGATAACTCCTGCGAAATAACCAAAGTTCTTCCACTAGGAATTAACTTTTACAAAGCGACTTTGCTTCATCTCCCCTTTGTTTATCTCAAAGGCACTAACCCTCCTGAGCTTTCCTTGCAAACTTGAGTCTTCAAGAAGACTCCTGCGCACACTCCTTGCAGAAACCTTCAAATATTTCTAGGTATTTGATTCCCTCGACTCTGTGCACTTTTCTGCAACAAAAATACTCCAACTCTCCCCTTGGTTGATAAGTTCTCAGCTTTCAACCAATCTCCACACACCTTGCATGGCTTATGTGCTTCACTTGAACTTCTGCGGGAATGAGAACAATGGTATCCCTCCTGAGCTTTCAGAGATAAACTCTGAACCTTCGTCAACGCACTCCTTGCGGATGATTTCACTGCACTCCTTGCAGGAACTTCTCACTCAGGAAGAGAAACATTTGAAACTCATTCTTTCTCTCTCAGACTTCAAACATTCAACATGAAATCATACATTCACACAATATTAAAGAAAATGCATAACAGAGAGAATAAACATCCATAAGCATACCATTCAGCATGTGTACACAGAAAGCATCATAACACCATGAATCTGAATCAAAGCTTCATATATTAATTCAGAACTTTTGTACATGGGTTCTTCTCTACAACTTTCTGCTACATCTCTCTCTTCTCTTTCTCTATTCTCAATGATACAATGCTCTCTCTCTAATGTTACCATGATACAAAGGTGAGGGTGTCTATAGTCGGTTTTCCCTCCTACGCTCCTAAATTGTCTAATCTGGAAGTTAAATCTACCTACTTTCATTAACTACACATAAATGCCTTAATGTTTTACAGATGAGAGCAATTTCTCAAGATCTATTTACATCCTCCAAAATATAAATGCAAGGTACTCCTTCTAGCTATTACATTAATATTTCAAAAACATTCCAAAACGCGAAAAATGCATGTTGCGCTTTCCAGCTGTCTTCCCCTTCACGCTCGCTTGCTGTTGGCGATGCTCTTGCATCATACTCCCTTGCTTGAAAGTTTTCATGAACTCCTGTTCATGAGCTATTGCATGGTCTGCCCATGCTTATGAATTTATGATTCATTTTCCGAGCTGGCATCTTCAATTGGATGTCCCTTCCATTTGACCAAGTATTCAAAGTATTTTTTTCTCCTGGTCCTCTTCTTGACTCTCTTGTCAAGTATACTTTCCATCTGTGGCTTTTCAGCTACAGTCATTTGTTTAGTCCACTGAACCTCTATTTGTTCACTATCTTCTCCTGTTTCTCCAGCTTTGTAAGGGTACAAATCTGAGATATTGAATATCAGTGAAATTCCGATCCCATCGGGTAATTCAATATCATATGCGTTTGCCCCAGATTTCTTCAAGACTTTGCATGGTCCAATCTTCTTCATTTTCAGTTTGTTATATGTTCCCCTTGGGAACCTTTCTTTCCTCAAATGTGCAAGAATCAGATCACCAACTTCAAACTGAAGTTCTCATCTATGTTGATCTGCTATGTGCTTGTACTCTTGACTCGAATTTTGCAATCGCTCCTTAACTCAGTTATGAAGCTCCTTCATTGCTTCTGCAAAATCCTCTGCAATAGCACTTATGAATTCAATCTGTTCTAAATCTTTCAACTCAGAAACTCCCCTTGGATGCATTCCATAAACAATTTGGAATGGAATTTTCCCTGTGCTTATGTTAAATGAGTCATTGTAAGAAAATTCCGCTTGTGGCAGAATGTGATCCCACTGACTGTGGTGTTCAATCACTAGGCTCCTCAACAGATCCCCCAAGCTTTTGTTTACAACTTCCATCTGCGCATCCGTTTGAGGATGATAAGATGAGCTAAATGAAAAATTTGTCCCCATCTTTTTCCATAAAGTCCTCCAGAAATGTCCCACGAATTTGGTGTCCTAATCTGAAACAATACTCCTTAGCAAACCGTGAAGTCTGACGACTTCTTTGAAAAATAGGTTCGCAATATGAGTTGCATTACTGTTTTTTTGGCATGGTATGAAATGTGTCATCTTTGAAAACCTGTCTACCACTACAAATATTGAATCAAATCCTCTTTGCGTCCTTGGGAACCCCAATATAAAATCCATGCTCACTGCATCCCACGGCCTCTCAGGTATTGGTAATGGCCGGTACAACCCTGTGTTATGCTTTCTTCCTTTTGTGTGCTGACAAATTCTACATCTGTCCACAAATATTTTTACATATGTCCTCATTCCTGGCCAAAAATATGAGCCACTCAGTTTTGAGAACGTCTTATCATGACCGAAGTGTCCGGCCAATCCTCCATTGTGTTTTTCTTTCAACAGATTCTCCCTCATGGAGCATTTTGGAATACATAATTGATTGCCTCTGAATAATAATCCATCCTAGATCATATACTCAGTCCATTGACTTTTGTCCCTGAGAATTGGATTCTCATATGCCTCATACGCATCTTTGAAATCTGGATCATCTCTGTACATGTCCTTGAGGTTATCAAAACCCAATGTTTTGACTCTAAACTCTTGCATAAGCAAACATTTCCTGCTCAAAGCATCACCAACTTTGTTAGCTGTTCCAGAAATATGCTTAGTTACAAAAGTAAAATTCTGCATGTATTCAACCCATTTTGCATGCTTTTGGTTCAACTTGTCTTGTTGATTTACGAATTGTAAAGCATGATTGTCGTTGTACAAAACAAACTCTTTAGGAACCAAATAATGCCTCCATTTCTTCAGCACTTGTATGACAACAAAAAATTCCTTGTCATATGTTGAAGATTTAATCTTTGCTTCATTCAGTTTTTCACTAAAGTATGTGTCCAGCCTGTCATCTTGGCTCGAGACCGCTCCAATTGCAAATCCACTCGCATCACACTTGACCTGAAATGTCTTGCTAAAATACGGCAGAACCAAAATTGGTTGCTTCGTGATCTTCTTCTTCAGCAGGTTGAAACTCTTTTCTGCTTCCTCTGTCCAATGAAAAGATTTGTGCCTTTTATTCACCGTGTCCATCGTTGGTGCGCTAATCCCACTAAAATTTTGGATGAATTTCATGTAGAAACTAGCCAATCCATGAAAGCTTCTAACTTCAAATATACTCCTCGGCGATGGCCAATTCTTGATCGCCTCCACCTTTTCCAGATCCATCTTCAACTCATTTGCAAAGATAACAAAACCCAGGCAAATGAGTTATGTCTTCATAAATGTTTATTTCTTCATGTTTATCAACAAATTCTTTTGTTGTAACCTCCTCATCACTGTATCTAAATGCTTCAAGTGTTCTGCTTCAGTCTTACTGAAAATTAATATATCGTCAAGATATACGATGACGAATTTCCTGATAAACTCTTTCAGGACTTCATTCATCAATCTCATGAAAGTACTAGGTCCATTTGTTAATCCAAATGACATAACAAGCCATTCATACAACCCTTCATTCGTCTTGAATGTTGTTTTCCATTCATCACCTTCTCTCATTCGGATTTGATGATAACCGTTTTTCAAATCAATCTTTGAAAAGAACTTTGCTCCACTCAAGCAATCCATCAAATCATCCATCCTTGGCAATGGAAATCTATATCTGATGGTAATCTTGTTGATTTCCCTAGAGTCTGTACACATCCTCCAGCCTCCATCTTTCTTTGGGTTGAGCACTGTTGGAACAACGCATGGACTCAAGCTTTCCTGAATCAACCCTTGTCCATTAAATCCCGGACTTGTCTCTTGACCTCCTCATTCTCATGCGGCATCAATCTGTATGCTGCTTTGTTTGGTAAACTAGCTCCAGGTATAAGATCAATGCGATGACTTATACTTCTGATCGATGGCAATGAACGAGGTAGTTCATCCACTACTATGTCAGAAAACTCTTCCAACAACTTCTAGATGTCCTCTAGTAAATCATCCACTCTTGTAATGGTCAACACAATTCTAGGCTTCCTGACCACGATGAATTGTGTAACTTCCTTCTTCTTAACCTCATTAAGAAGTTCCTTCCCACTCATGAGAAGTACAGTGTTTCTCACTTCTGGTTTCGTTTCTTTATCCTTAATCGGCAACAACATGTGAGTTCTCCCATTCTTCTCTAGGGTGTATGTGTTCTTTCTCCCATCATGAATCACATTTCTGTCATATTGCCACGGTCTACCCAACAATAGATGATAAACATCCATGGGAATAACATCACATAGTATTTCATCCTTATATCCTCCTATTTTAAATTCAACTAAACATTGTTTAGTGACATTTACCTGATGTCCTTTTTGTAGCCATGAAACTCTGTATGGGATTGGATGTTCAATAGTCTTCATCTCCATATTTTCTACCATCTCTGTAGAAACACGATTATCTGTGCTACCACTATCCACTATGACTTTGCATACCCTGTCTTTGGTCTTGTAAGCAGTCTGAAAAAGTCTGTTCCTTTGGGCTGGGTTCTCCGCCTCCTTCTCTGGCGTTAAGAGAAATTTCCTCATCATCAGTGATCTTCTGCCCTCAACATATTCTGCCTCAACATTCCGTCCTTGTTCTTCGGTAATGTGAGTTTCACCTCCTTATTTCTTTCTATCTAGACACTCATAGGATTTATGTCTGTTTTTTCCACAGGTAAAGCATTTTATTTCTCCACCTCTACCTCTTCCTCTTCCTCTGGTTCGAGGAAAAGTATTTTTATCAGCATACTGTCCTCTCTGTGAGCTTTCACCTCTCTCATGTTGAGTTTGAGGTTTCTTTCCCTCTTCTTGAGGTCTCTGAGTTCTGTCTTGGGAAATTGTCTTGCCTCTGGCCTGACTTCTGCCTCAGCCTCTTTGACCTTGTTTTTGGCTCAGCTTCTCTTCAGCTTTTAGAGCCATATGATAAGCATATTCTACAGTCCGAATGATCATCATGCTCATCTCATGTTGGATGTCATATCTCAGACCATTCATGTACCTGGCAACCTTTTCATCATTGCTTTTCTGATGACCTGCTCTGATGTTTAATTTGTAGAATTCTTCAATGTACTCTTTCACTGACTTCAACTTCTGTCTCAAATTCTGCATTCTCCAAAACAAAGTAATTTGATAATTCTTGGGTATGAATTTTTCTTTCATCTTTGCAACCATTCTATCCCAACTTTTGATTTTTCGCTTGCCTTTGCAACGTCTGTCATCCTGCAGTTCATCCCACCATAATGTTGCATGCCCTTTAAGTCTAGTGACAACATGTTTGACATTCTTGTCTTCCTCGACATCCTCATAGTCGAAGTATTTATCCAGAGCCCTAATCCAATCTAGAAGCTCTTCAACATCCAAGTTTCCTTCATACATGGGAATCTCCATTTTTTCTCTAGCACCTATCCTTGCGATAGCCCTGAATAAGAGTTCATATACAACATCTTCGAATGCGACCTCTTCTCCATGTCCAGCTTCATTTTCACTGCCAGCCTCATTGATATCCCCAGTGTCGACTGTGTGCCTTTGTGCTGTATCCATGGAATCAAGCCTGGCACGTAGTTCATGCATTTCCCTTTCCACCACTGGATCAGGGATTCGTCTATCTCTTCTTCTTAGCGGCATGGCTGTAAATATTTTCTCTTTTCTCCTCTCACTTCCTCTGCCTACAATATACAAATAGATTCAATCTCTGATACCACAACTGACGCAGACCCCCGAACCCTCTGGTCCAAGGTCTGCGCAAGATTGTTCTAATCTACCCTTTGAGTCTAATTAACTCTTTGGTTTCCCCTCGGGAAATACCCTTCACACACCAGTGTATCCACAGGTCCTTATGGGTGTGCCCGCGTGACCAAACACAAAGCATCAACCTAAATCTCCTGACCCGAAATAGGATCGCGCCCTTCACAAGTTCAGGACTTCAGGTTTCGTGATTTCGTGATCCCTGATGTCAAGGGTTCCTGTCCCTAAAACTTTCGAAACCCGAATTTATGAACTCCGATGCACTCGGAAAAAGGTTGACTTTTCAACAGGCTTCTCACTTCATCGGGATTACAAACTTCGCTATTTTGCGAATCCAAATGCAAGGCTCTCCGTCCTTCGACCTCCGAAACCCGAAACGGTCCACAAGGTTTGACTCCGCCAATTGACGAAGACACGCCACCTGTCGTCCTTGCGGTTTTCTACCTTTGACGTAGACTCCTGCCACTTGTCACTCTTTTAGGTTTTCGAGACTCTCGCTCCCAATGCACTGTCTCCTTCGATTCCCGACACCCGAAGTGCCGAAATCCCGAAAGTCTAATCCAATTCCTGTCGCAACTCGAGACTTCGGGACTTTCATTCACTATGCTCAAATCCTTGTCATTGGGATCCCTGAAATGCTGAAATGATCTAACGGCTTGTGCAAAGCATGATAAATGGTCCACGTTGATTCTGGATCCTAGAGTGGTAAGCTCGCCTTCCTCTAACCAACCTGAAACTTCCCTGGATCCTGCGGTCCTCGTGATTTCGGGAATTCTCCACAGAGAATTTCAACCGCTCTTTGCTCCTTGATAACTCCTGCGAAATAACCAAAGTTCTTCCTCTGGGACTTAACTTTTACAAAGAGACTTTGCTTCGTCTCCCCTTTTACTAACCCTCCTGATATTTCCTTGCAAACTCGAGTCTTCAAGAAGACTCCTGCACGCACTCCTTGCGACAACCTTCAAATACTTCTAGGTATTTGATTCTCTCGACTCTGTGCACTTTTCTGCAACAACAGTCCTCCAACTCTCCCCTTGGTTGATAAGTTCTCAGCTTTCAACTAGCTTGTGCACACCTTGCATGGATTATATGCTTCACCTACACTTCTGCGGGAATGAGAACAACGGTATCCCTCCTGAGCTTTCAGAGATAAACTCTGAACCTCCGTCAACGCACTCCTTGCGGATGATTTCACTGCACTCCTTGCAAGAACTTCTCACTTAGGAAGAGAAAAAATTGAAACTCATTCTTTCTCTCTCAGACTTCAAACATTCAACATGAAATCATACATTCACACAATATTAAAGAAAATGCATAACAGAGAGAATAAACAACCATAAGCATACCATTCATTATGTGTACACAGAAAGCATCATAACACCATGAATCTGAATCAAAGCTTCATATATTAATTCAGAACTTCTGTACATGGGTTCTTCTCTACAACTTTCTACTACAACTCTCTCTTCTCTTGCTCTATGCTCAATGATATAATGCTCTCTCTATAATGTTACCATGATACAAAGGTGAGGGTTCCTATAGTCGGTTTTCCCTCCTATTCTCCTAAACTATCTAATCTGGAATTTAAATCTTCCTACTTTCATTAACTACACATAAATGCCTTAATGTTTTACAGATGAGAGCAATTGCTCAAGATTTGTTTACATCCTCCAAAATATAAATGCAAGTTACGCCTTCTATCTATTACATTAATATTTCAAAAACATTCCAAAACGCAAAAAATACGTGTTGCGCTTTCCAACTGTCTTCCTCTTCATGCTCACTTGCTGTTGGCGATGCTCCTGCATCAAGGCTGGAGATCTGAGGCAGTGAGTTGAAGACAGAGAAGTTGTAATTTCCCCAAGGCCGAGCTCTACTATAAATCATGTTTATGAAATGAATTGTAATTATGTTTTATAGGATGGTGAGCCAAGTTAATATAAGTTGGTGGGCTTAGGTGATTATTAGGCCAGAGAGCCTAAGTGTTGAAGGCCAAGAGCCTGATTTTGTACATGTATCTATGAAGAACATTAATAAAATTATAAACACCATTGCGTGCAGACCGACCATGATGAATGATTGATGGGGGACTAAGCTTCCACATAGTGGGCAAGGGATTAGGGGCTGGAAGGTGGGAAAAGGGGGCTAAGTGTGGGGCCTAAGGGCTTAAGTCTTGGGAATAATATTTTAATATTATTCCAAAAAGACCATGTGAATTATATGTTTTATCCTAAGTTCTTTTGGAATGACAAGTGACTTCCAAATGGGGAGGGATGCATGCTCATGGAATGCATGCAGTTTCATGGGTCACAAGTGTCAACCCAAGCCCATGCAAATAAAATGGCTGAGATGAGCCATGGTGGGGGTTCTCCTCCATTATACCCGACCATCTGAACGTGAACCGATTCGAACTCTGGAAGAGACCTCGTGCAATTCTAAAACCAGGGAAAAGGTATGTGTTGATTCCTAGGAAAGATGGTACACCCCTTCTCTGTTCTAAACCATGGAGTCTGAATCGACCCCTGCGTGGACATCTCGTCAGGCATCCCTAAGAATCCAGAGTGTGAGTCTATCCCGTTTTTCCATATTGAGAAAACAGAAGTGTCCCATCCCTACTAAGCCTGGTTATGCTATTGCACCTGTTTGTAGCTGCCTTGGGGTGTTCGTGTCTGGATTCTCGTTGATTGTGGTGGATTTTCTTGAGAAAACCATAACCGTAAGTCTATTCCATGATTGTTGAGATGGTTGGGTTGAAGTATGTGACTGTCACCTATTTGGGAAGCCCATGAATATATACCCTGTTGAATTTTGTGGCCATGCAGTGTTGGACTGCATGTGGCTTGCTGACCAATGTAAGTTCGTGCTGAGTCTGTGTGTAACCTCTCTCCAGGTGAGGGAGGTGATTTTTATTGAAGAGGAAGGTTTAACTAAGCCTGTGAGAGACTCTCTCTAGGTGAGAGAGTGTGCGGAGGAAGGAGAGAGCTCCTGGAAGGAACCATGTAGCTACCATAGAGCTCAGAGATTTCCAGTCTGGCCTGTTTCTAAAGCCGAAGGCAAGGGAGGTTAGTAGCCGAAGGATTGTCTAGGTGACAGAGAAGGTGTATACTCCTGGGGTGGGACAGGCATGTGGGGAAGGAGAGTCTGTGGGCAGTGGGCATAAGTGGTTCCTGGGAGAGAATCCTCCCTCTTTTACATGTATTCTTCCAGAGAGAGTTTGCTGGGAAGTGGTTTTCTCCCAGAGAGATTCCAACACTAGCTATGGATCTCTGAGACTTCTTTCTCTAGCCTGTTGCTGAGACCCAGAGAGGGAGGTGAAGCACTGATGGACTGTGCTTGTGAAGGTGTATACTTCTGGGTGGAGCAAGCATGTGGGGAATGAGAGTCCATGAGTAGTGGGCGTAAGAAGGCATCCTCGAAAGAATCCTTCCAGTTGTTTTGTGTTGTTTTCCCTGTAACCTCAGCCTAGCCTAGGATTCCTTGCCTTGGGGTGGAGCTTAGTCCCAGCTAGGGGGTGACCCACTGCTGAGCTTGATGAGCAGTGCGGTCTAAGGCTAGGAGGTCCATGGAAGGTCTGCACGTGGTTGGTGGAATAACCATAGTTTCAAGGATAAGTATCAACTTATGTTAAATGTTATGTTTTGCATGCCTGTGATGCTTATATTTTATCATGTATTATGTTGTGTAGATGAATTATTGTTAATGCCAGGGAATATTTGTGTTAGCAGTAATTCTTATGCTTACTCTGAGTCAAATGTGTTTCATTTGCTTAAATTCATGTCTTATATATAGAATCAAGTATGAGAATGATGTTGTTCCGCACAGTAGCGTATGCCCGACCAGTGGGTTGGATGACGGCCGGGGGAGCGTTATAGAATGTTATCAAAGCGTTATAGTATGAAAGAGTGTTACAAAAGAAGGATTTTCATACAGGAATTCCTTGAGTATATCCATGAGTTTCAGGAGGAAAAGCACGGACATTCATGACCTACAGTGAGGGAAAGCACTGATACTCGTGGGCATATAATGCACACAGTTGTGTACCTATGAGGAAAAGTTGTGAAAGATCAGGGATCTAAAATCTCATGTCAGCTACAGTCTGAAGGTATGTATTCCTGTGTGTGTTAGCGAGTTATTTTGAATAAATCAGGAACACGTATGTCTCAGTAATTCATAAGCTGTTGATTTGGAGAATTCTCTTATGGATTTTGGCTTGAGGAATAAGTGGTTGCAGTATTGATGAGATATTGATATCATAAGTGGCAGCAATAGGGGTATCATAAGTAGCAACAATAATAGGTTACCAGTTAGAACAACGTAGGTAGTGACAGGTTTTTCTATAGTTATATTTCAGGGCGGTTGGACGGGGCAAGGAAAGGGGGTTGTAGCTTCCTTTTGGTTGAAGCAAAAAAAATAGGGAGTTGTAGAGTCCTTCAAGTTGCAGCCTGTAAATAGGGGGTTAGATCCTTCTCCCAATTGTAGCTGGAGAAATAGAAAGTTGGTGCTTCCAGTGAATGTACTCTTTGACAAATAAGAAAATCAATCCATGGTTTTTTTTTGCATTGTGTTTCCACGTAAAAAATTGGTGTACTATGTTTATGTGTTTTTTATGCATTGATTTATGGTATTGATGCTATATTGAATCCTGATCAAATATCATTGAAGATTTATATTTTGGTTAAAGAATGAAAATTACCAATACCGATTGACCCACCCTCTCATTATTCCAACATAAGGAACTACAATTGAAATTGGGAAAATGTGGAAAGAACTATCAGAAGAAAGATAAACACCTCATCAAGTTGGTTCTGATGAATTTAAGAACACCATTCAACGTATTCGTTTCTAATTTCCACACCAACTGGTAGGAACACAAGGAATATGGTAAGGATTACACATTTGACACTTTATGTGGTCTTTTGATCACTGATCAATACAAATTTCTTTACGAATGTAAGCTTGGTGGTAAACATCAAGGACAAATGCTCAAGGGAAAGGGAATGTCGAATCACAAGGAAAGAGGATGGGTTCATACACCTATACAAAGACATGGATGCATCGATTAGAAACTAAAAGGGAAAATAGATGCTCCACATCAAAGTCAAAAGAAGAAAACATTCCAGTACTATCAAAATATTGAACTTCTGGAGAAGGTATGCTACAAGAAGAGAGATGATTTAGAGGAGAAGTTTAAACGCCTTGAAGGAGACGTGTCTATTGTTCACTAACCCATTGATAATCTCACCTTCAAAGTCGCAACTTCTCAAGTCTTTCTATCTCATTCTGTGTAGAATGATTGGGTAGTTGACTTTGGGTACACTCATCATATGGCTAAGGATGCTTCCTTGTTCGTCTCCTTAAATGAAGTTGAGGAGAGGAATATTTATGTTGCAGATGATTTTTCTCTCAATATTTCTATTTAGGGTGATGTTTCTTGTTGACATGGGAGAAATGTTGACATTTATCATGTACCAAACCTCAATTCCAATATATTGTCTATTTTTCAATTAACATAGACAACTGATATTGTGGAGTTTTGGCCGGATTGATTCTTTGTTCAATATTTGAAGAAATTTTAGTTGATTTTCGCTATAGGGTTTCTCAACCTGAAGGACAATATGTAGAAATTCTATAAAATGAATCAACCTGAGTTCGAAATGACCACTCTGTTGCTCATACTGATGAGAAAATTCAAACTTGGCATGAACAACTTGGACATATAAATTTTCAAAGTATGCAATCAATGGAAACATAAAAAATGGTTGTAGGTTTACCTAAATCCCCCCCCTTATGGAGTTTGTAAAGGATGTGTGATTGGAAAGCATCATCAAACACCCTTTGGCTTTGGAAAGGCATGGTGAGAATAGAACCTCATGGATTTAGTTAACAGTGATGAATATTGCATCAATATACCTTCCCTAGCAGGTGCAAGGTATATATTTTCTTCCATTAATGATATCTCTCATTTCACTTTGGTTTATTTTCTGAAGAATAAGAATGTTGTCTTTGAAAAGTTAAAATAATTTAGAGCCTTTGTTGAAAAGAAATGTGTTCAATAAATCAAGTGCTTGAGATCAAATAATGGTGGTGAGAATATCAATCGACCTTTTGAATAATATCTGGTTCAATCTGGCATTGAATAGTAGCAATTGGTTCCTCACACACCTTAGTAGAATAGTGTTGCATAACACACGAATTGAACATTAGTGAAAATGGATAGATGTCTTTTGCAAGACAAATATTTTCCTCCTCACTTCTATGTTGAACCTGTAAGTTGTGCAAACTATTTTTTCAATCACATCTCAACTTGAATTGTTCCTTTAGTGAATCTGTTCGAGTGATGGCATGGAAACAAAACTTCAGTTGGCCACCTCCATGTGTCTGGATGTGTTTCTTAGGATCATATTTTTAATGATTGCATAAAGTAGTTGGATGCAAAGAATCATGCTTGCATCATTATTGAACAAACATTTTTGGGATATAATTTTGGGAAAAATCCTAAGTTAAAAAGAAGTTCACACCATAGGTGTGTAGGAGAAGAAGGAAGAGTAGGGAGTGTGCAACTGTGGCACATATAGGGGGAGAGTGAGTAGCATAGGCACATCAAGAAGTACAACATGCAGTGAGAGAAGAATAAAGGATAAAAAAAGAATAAATCAAAGAATAAAACAAGAAAAGAAAATGGGTGAAAGGGAAGGATGACAACTCGACAGGCTAAACATGGAAGGAGGCGCAAAAGAAGGAAGAGAAAGTACTCAGAGTAAAAAAGTAGCATACAGATGGAAAAAAATAATAAAGTAGCCAAACAACCAGTTAACTAAATTATCCATGCAATATAATGGGTTTTTAGGATGAACCAAGTAGGGTTTTAAGCCTTAGATTTGATGTATAAATATGTAACGGGCTGGGAGATTAGGGATTATGTTACTTATGGTTGGTTCCTTTTTGTTGTGGGTTCTAGTCCATTATTGTATGTTTTTAGTCTATAAAAGAGAGGAATCTTTGTCTGAATGTAAGGGATGATGCAAAGAGAGAGAGAGGCTTGCACTACAGAGTGGCTAGGCTAGTATAAGATAAAGATACCATGATACATCTTTGTAAGAGCAGTGTGCAAGACTGAAGCACTTAACAAATGAATAATAAAGAAGCCAACCATTGTGGGCATAGACGATAGTTGAGTGAACCAAATTAAATATTGTGTTGTATGTCTTTTATGTGATTTCTTATGAATTATGTCTAGATGCATAATAGATTAGATTTGTCTTATTTTTACACCTTGTGCAATAATAATGACTATGAAAGAAATGAGTTTATGAAATAATCTAGAATATATTGAAAATATGAATCTAAATCACTAATTAGTTAATACAGAACCAGGATAAAGTTATGTGCACATAAATAATAAGATATAATGAATAGGATGATCGCCTCACATTCCTTTACTATTGCAGAACCCTGGTTCTTACAGTCCCAATAGATACCTTGGGTGAGACTTCATTTGTGAAATATTGTGATGTTGAAAAGGCCGATGTCTGGAGGGTTTTTTTGGTCATAGATAAAACAAACCTAGGGTCTTACAAACTGTGCGCAACATCAACAAATGGTTCCATTGCCAGGACCGAGACTTTGCAGTTGAGGGGATGTTTTGGAGGCTGACTAAGAAGGATATCTCAGAATGTTTTGAAAGGAAGGAATGGGAGTTTTCTTGATAAGAGAACAAAAACCATCAGATGAGTGACAATAAATGGATGCAAAGGTATGTGTACACAAAACTGCATGAAATTTTCTTTTGTGAATTTCCAATTATTCTGACTAAGTGGCTAGAAAGATTAGTGGAGATTACTAGAAGGTACAGAGTTGCATCGCCGAGGAATTAGATGCCTGAGTTCACAAGGAAACTGAATTCTGTAAGTAAACCAAATACTCATGCAATTGATTTTTGGTTGGATAGAATACTAGGAGTATATATTACAGAGTTTGTTGTAGATTGTACATAATAATATAGTGTTGCAGAAAGGGACTTTTTCAAAGCTTTGTGCAGAAGGTTCATGAAATCATCAGGTCCATGGATAAAGATGTTATTTTTTGACAAGTTGGTGATGAAAATGAAATATGACTACTAAAGGGCCTCGTAAACATAGGGGAACTGGGGGTGGCAAGAGGATATTCTGAGAATAGGAGATAGTGAAGGAAGTGATGAAAAAGGAAAGGAGGGATTGAGGATGCAAGAAGAGGGTATACCAGAGGAAAAATACGAGTTTGGAGTATTGCATGGAGGAAGGAGGTACAAGAAGAAAAATATTGGGGTTGATAAAAGAGAGCCACACAGTGAGCCAGAGAGGAGAGAACCTAGCAAAATAGTCTGAATCGTGGAGATACCATATATAGGATGAGAAGAAGAGGATTTTTAGTCCAGCACAGTAATAGAAGAACCATTAATTCCTACTCAAACAGGGTCATGTGTCGAATCCACGACCCCATGTGCATTACCACAATCAGAAATAACAGTTGAAGACTTGTCAAAATAAATTGTAGTTAGCCATGGAGGACAGAGTAGAAACGATCAGAGTAGTGGAAGTAATGCACAAAGTTAGTGTCACAATCTGAGTCAACCAACATCACCAAGTGAAGGGAATACATAAAGTAGCATGGAAAGGGTAGAAAACACCCTTAGAATTCCTGAGTTCCATGGATTTGGGTCAAAGGACCCGAAACACCATCTATTTGTTTGCGAGACAATTTGTGGTGCAAAGAATGTTAAAGACGAGGCTATGAAAATTGCACAATTGGAAACAACATTTAGAGTTCGTGCGCTGGTCTGGTACATGAAACTGCAAAGTATCACACCTATACGGTAGGCCAAAACTTTGGAAGGAATAAAGGAAGCACTGTTGAAGGAGTTCAAGAAGCCAAAGTCAAAGTCATAGTACATCACAAAACTGAAGGAGATTAAATAGGTACAAACGAAGTCAGTATGGGACTTCGATCAAAGATTCAAGGATTTGATGGGTAGATTGACTTTCCAGATCCTCAATCAACAAAATCAAGAATGGTTTGTTGCAAGGCTTCTACCACACAATCACAGGCTGTTGTTTCAACAAAAGGTTGCATCGCAGCCTGAGGCGCTAGAAATTGCAATGAAATTGGAATCATCTATGGTAGGAGATAATGGTGGGATGGCGCAAGTTCATATGCAGTTGGTTGCATTTATGATTCAATTGGTAAAACTGACAAAGGGAAAGGAGAAATGAGAGCAAGTATGGTGTACCAAATGTAGGATTGAAGGCCATCACAAGGATGAATTCCCAACACACACAGTATTTGACGACGATAACGCTGAATCCATTACTAGGAGGAGGATATTGTGAGATATGTAAGAAATGGGGACATCACCCAACTAAGTGTCCATTACTATAGAAGTATCAGAGTACCCCAAGGAACTTGTTTTGAAATTTTTTCAAGTCGGTGGGACATGATGAGAAGGATTGTCGTGCGTTCAAATTAATGAGGGAACGCACATAAGACATGTACAAGATTTAGGAAGAGAATGTTGCAGAAGAAGGGGGTGGTCCACAATATAATAATCAAAGAGGCTTCAATATAGGGAGCAGAGGAAACTTTGGTGGAGTATGAGGTAAAGGGAATTTTGGTAGAGGAGGAAGATGATCGATAATATGTTATAACTGTAATCAACCAGGAAACTTGGCCTGCAACTGTCTAAATCTATGTACAATGTTCACATACTACAGAGTGTTGGATCATACGACATAATATTGTCCCAAACTAGTTGCAAAATGGCAGGTTAGGGGAAAGTAGAACCTGAATCCAAATCAGAATTTGTAGAAAACGTCAGCCCAAAAATGCAACGAATGACTAAGAATAGTGGTTTTACACACAGAGAAGATAGAACATGGGCTGATATGATGAAAAAAGGGAAGACAAATGAGCTATGGGTAAGTAAGTAAACAAACCCTATTCCAACCTTTAATCCCTAGCAAGAAAAGAGATGTATTAGAGGGAAATAAAATAAGTACTTAGACAGGATTGGGGAGCATCAACATTGGTTTCACCACATGCAAAAGATCACACTATTCCTGAGAAGCCAATCGAAAAGGTAAGCACACCAACAAAATTATTGAGAGTTTGTGTAGAACTAATAAAATATGAAACTGCATTGAGAACACTATGTGACATGATTTATCATTGCACACAAGGAATGGAAACTCCCATCGCACAAAGGATAGTAAACCATGTATTGCATAGGAAGAGGATCACCATAGAATTCATATTTAATGAACAAATTGGGGATTATGCTGTGGATAATGTTATCTTGTACTTGGGGTATGACGTGAATGTTTTAACTAAGCAGAAATGACATCTGATGGGAAAAACAAAGCTAGTATGGTCTCCTGTTTAGCTAAGGATTGTGAATCAACACAAAATAATATCGATTGGTCATTTGACAGGAGTACCTGTGAAGATAGATGGGGTGCGTAGCGTGGAAAACTTTGAAGTGATTGAGATCATGTATGACAGTCAATGATATCCAATATTTATGGGACTAGAATGGTATTTTGTAACAAAGAGATCATCAACTTGAAGAGGAAGGATATGATATTTGAATTTTGAGGTTGACAATTACTGCACCCTTGGACCCATCAGAAGGAAAGAGATACATAGAGCCAACTAGAGGGAATGACATTGACAAATTATATAACATGACTGCGAGGATGGAGGATTATGTCAACCTGAATGCAGATGGTGTGCTAAGTTTTTGAAGTATCAATTCATGTGCATCAGATTTTGAAGAAGGTCTAGAGAATTGACAACAAAGAATGCATGAAGTGTCAACTAGACAATGTGCATGTCTAACCCAATCCTTGCATTGGATCAGAAAAGAGCTATATGATTCACCCAAGTATGACAAATTAACTGATATAAGTATGTTTGTAAAGGAATTTGAGTTGTAGGTATCCAAACAAGAAAGGTTGTTAGCACTAGATGTTGTCCTAAAAGTGACTCTAGCCAGATGGTGGTTGCACACAGAGAGGGAATAAAATATTGGTCATAGTACAACATACTAATGTAAGTAGGGTTTGGAACTAAGGAAGAAAATATTGCATAGAAGTATACATGAGAGAGTGATCTAGTGGGTTATGTTGAACGGTGCAAGGCTATATGGAGTTCATTACCGAAAACAAATGGATGCACAAATTTATACACACATTGGACATAATTCCAAAACAATGGTATTTGGAATTGGAAATGCACATGGAGACAACAAGATGGGAGGATTTGGTCTAGAGGTCCAAAATCACATTTACATTTAAACGTGAATCTCCATCAATAGATGCAATGCTACATGCCATTCGAACTAAGATATTTTCAAAAGAAGGGTTGATGGAGGTGGTACCAGTATGCAGTGCGCACAAATCAAAGATGATTGTCCACGAGTTATTGGAGTGCCAATGTAGCTAAGGAAGAGCATGATGAAGAGGATCCCAAAAATGTACAAGTACCTAAGATAGAACAAGAATGATAAGTATAAGGTCCAAAGATTGAATCTGTTTCATATACATGCCTATAAATACATGGAAGGTAAACATTGGGACGACAGAGAATCCCAAGTTTGCGTAGATAGGATATTATTGGAGTTATGAGATAGTATAGAAGATTGCATACTTACTGCGAGAATATCAAGACCTATTACCAACGACATTTTCAGAGATGAAGGGAATAACAGGGAACTTAGGTGAGATGAATATTTCAGTGAAACAAGGAGCTAAGCCAGTGCGACAAAAGCATTATAGGTTAAATCTGAGGTACAAGGAAAAGGTGAAGGCTGAAATAGAAAGGATGTTGGATGCACGAATAAATGAACCGGTAGAATAATATGAGGGGATCAATATGATGGTTGTATAGGACAAGAAGACAGGAGGAATCAAAATATGCATGGATCTGAGGAAGCTGAATGATGTTTTTTTACATGACCCTTTCCCAACACCATACATTGATGAGGTGTTGGAGAAAATAGGAGGCCAATAAACTTATTCTTTTACATATGGATTCTTGGGGTACCATCAGATAAAAATTGCCCAGGAGGATCGACATAAGACCACTTTTGCGATAGAGTGGGGGTGTTATCAGTATACAGTAATTCCCTTTGTCTTGAAGAATACCCCTACGATGTTTTCCAGAGTAATGGTTGTAGCGTTCAAGCAGTTTATCCATAATTTCCTTGAAGTGTACCTGGACCATTAGACTATTTTCAGTCTACTAAAGGATCATATAGAAGTCCTTAGGATAATGATGGATCATTGTAGATAGTGTCAGATTTCATTGAACTTGAAGAAGTGTGTTTTTTACGCACCATTTGGAATTCTGTTGGGACATGTAGTTTGCAAATAGGGATTACTAATATATGCAACAAATAATGTAGTAATTCTAGAGTTAGAACCTCCTACATCAGTCAGATAAATGAGATAAACTCTGGGTCATACAAGTTATTATAGGAAATTTATCAAAGGATATGTGTAGATTACAACACCGATGGAAAAGTTTATGAAGAAGGAAGAAAATTTTCAATGGAGCAAGGACTTTTAGAAGGGATTAGACACCTTAAAGAAGAAACTTGTAACCACGTCGATTATGATATTTTCAGATTGGAACAAATATTTCCATGTTCATGTAGATGCATCGTCCATAGCATTGGGTGCAATACTATCTCAACAAGGGGAGGGAGACATAGATCACCCAATTGCTTTTGCAAGAAGGAAGTTGTCTATAGGAGAGAAAAATTATACTACCACAAAACGAGAAGGTTTGGAAATGGTCTATGCACTACATAAAATCAGGCATTACCTATTGGGGTCTCACTTTAATATGTATACAGACCATTTTTCATTAAAATACTTAGTCAAAAAACTAGTGTTGGGGGGGAGACTATGCAGATGTATACTATTATTTCAGGAATATTA
Organism: Picea sitchensis; assembly: GCA_010110895.2. Lineage (NCBI taxonomy): Eukaryota > Viridiplantae > Streptophyta > Pinopsida > Pinales > Pinaceae > Picea > Picea sitchensis. The sequence continues at coordinate 88,536 of SNQJ01S0036295.1, forward strand.
TTTTGGGGTTGTAGTGAAACCAAGAAATCTGAATGCATTACCAAATAATCTATCACACATATTGTCAGTTGAAGGTGCAAGTAATTTAGATGGCAACTTCCCATATGCATAACTATTTGTAGTAAAAATGGTGGATGATTACTTCTCAGACATTGTTTAGTTTGTAAGTACATGTATGGCTCCATCAGACATGATGGTTGTGCAGAAGAAGCAACTGGTAGTGAAAGAAAATGATTATTAGTTGATTGCAGGGAATTTATACAGGTTGGGTGCATATGGAATATTGAGATGTTGTGTGTTGGAACATGAAAGACCGATGATACTGGAAGAAGCGCATGATTGGATCGCAGGAGGACATTATGCAGGGAGAGAAACTACACAAGATATTTTGTGCGTGGGGATTTGGTGGCTTACACTTCACAAAGATGCAAAGGAATACTGTCAATCATGTGATGTATGTCAAAGAGTGGGAAATCCATCTAGGAGGGATGAAATTACTTTGAATCCATAGTTGACACTGCAAGCATTTTAGAAATGGGCCATAGACTTTGTAGGGCTAGTCAACCCACAAGAAAAAATATCAGGGTTGAGATACATAATCACTGCGATGAAGTACTTGACAAGATGGGAAAAAGTAGCACCAGTTACAGATTGCATCGTAGATACTGTTGCGAGGTTTTTGTTTGAGAATGTAGTCACAAGGTTTGGATGTCCATGCATATTACTTAGTGATCAATTCACACACTTTCTTAACAAGACAATTGCAACATTCAATAAGGTGTTCCAAATTCATCATCAAAAGAGTACCTTGTATCATTCTCAGGCCAATGGAATAGTGGAAGCATTCAATAAAATATTGGAGAATGCTTTGACACAAATTTGCAATGTAGGAAGAGATGACTGGAAATTAAGAGATCCTGTAGTGTTATGGGATTATAGGACTACAAGTAAGAAGATGATAGGGAAGACACCTTTCAGTTTGGTCTATGGACAAGAATCAATCATTCCTATAGAGTTTATTCTACCTAGCCTGCGCATTGCAACAATCATTGATATTTTAGACTATGGCACAATAGAGGAGAGACTATCATAGTTGGTGCAACTTGAAGAATATCCGTTTGTCACAGAGTTCTATCACCAAGTTTAGAAATAAAGAGAGAATGCTTGGCATGATCGACACATTAAACAAAAAAAGTTTCAAGTGGGATATTTGGTATTACTTTATGACAACAAGTTTATGCAGTATCTAGGAAAGTTTAGAATCCATTGGTTAGGACCCTATGTGATTCAACATGTCACAGAGATAGGTGTTGCATGGCTGGAAACCTTGAATGGAGAAGTCCTTGAAGGAATGGTGAATGGAAGTTGACTGAAACTCTATAGAGATGAACGAAACTTTGCGCAGTAATTGTTGGTCACTATAATTGCTTAATTGATTCAAACAATCAAGTAATACATAAATTATCAACCCAGT
>SNQJ01S0036296.1:8550-27180 GCA_010110895.2 Picea sitchensis
CATTGGGGTTTTCTGTGGCCGGTTGCCTAAATTTATGAGTCTTACATGGATTTGTGACTATTGTTCATTGTTATTTTTCCACTACAAAAGTTCTTAGAAATGTGTATTTATGCTTATGGTATTTTTTGAATGTGGGTTTAAGAAATATTAGAGTTCATTTAAGACAGTTATCTCTAGGTTTCTAAGTGTATGAAAAAATTTGTGTAATTTGATTTTGTCATTACATTTCTACACTAAGGATAAAGCCATATTTTCTGCTCCAAACGAATGTAACACCAATACAATATTTGTTGGTGATGATAGATCTCTTAGTGTCGCAAGGTCTATAATAGTTGATGTATATAATGGTCATTTCAATGATGTATTATGTGTTCCAAGTCTTTCCTGCAACCTTCTATCAGTATATTAAATCACTCATTCAGGCGAAGGTAAAACCGTAGAGTTTTAACCTCACCAAGTTGTAATAATGGATCTAAAATATCCTAAGCATGTTCTTGCAACTAGAATTGATCATGATATTACTAGGTTGTACAAGTTTGATAACTTTGGGCCATCACATTTTCCATTAGTTTTTTTTCTCATAGCGATGACATGAGAAAAATTTGGAATGATTAATTTGGTCATCTAAACTTTCTCTTATTGCAACAACTATGTAATCAATAGATGGTTATTGGTGTTCCTCGTGTTTCTTGACAAGATGGTGTTTGTGTCTATTGTGTTCTCAACAAACATCATCGGGATAGTTTTGACAAACGTTCCTCTTGGCACGCCTCAACCCCTTTGCATCTTGTTCATAGTGACTTGTGTGGTCCACTTTCTTCTCCTCCTTTTTTGGGTGCAAGTATTTCTTAAATTTCATTGATGAATTTTCTAGAGGCACTTGGTTTTACTTCTTAAAACTTAAAAACCAAGTTTTTGACAAGTTTTTGGCCTATAAGGCCCTTGTAGAAAATAAATCTAGCCATCAACTTCAAAGGTTAAGAACAAATAATGGAGGAGAATATGTGAATGATAATTTTACAAGTTACTACACTACAAAGGGCATCCAAATGCAACACATTGTTCCATATACACCACATCAAAATGGTGTTGTTGAGAGAAAGAACTGCACATTAAAAGAAATGGATAATTGTATGATCCAATCTAAGTGATTAAGTCTAAAGTATTTGGTGTAATTCATTAATTTTGAAAATTACATAGTAAATCGCACTCCCACAAAGGCTCTTAAAATATAACAATGGAAGAAGCATGGAATAACATTAAGCCAAAAGTAAGCCACTTATGTGTATTTGGCAGTTTAGCATGGGCTCACATTCCTAATGAGAAAAGGAACTCATTGCAACCTAAAAGTGAGAAGTGTATGTTTGTTGGTTATTCTAAAGATGTCAAAGGTTACATACTTCTTAAACCTCATTGTAATGAAATTATTATTAAAAGATATGTTAAATTTGATGAAAATATCTTGGCTTGCAAGCCTAATTTGAAGTTTGTGTCTTCTTCATCCTGCAAGCCATCTTCAACGTTTGTGCCTTCTTTTGTTCCTATTATGGTTTCTTCTTCTTTAGATGATGATAGTAAGGATGAAAATCCACCTCCGCCGACTCACCTTCTTGCATATTAGTCCATTGAACTTGAACCTGCACCAACTCCACTGCTTCTTAAATGGTTTCGTTCAACACAAGAAGCAGTTGGTGATCTTTTAGGTGATCCTTTATATCAACGTCATACATGTTCACAGTTTCATGTTTCATAGACTCATGATCCAGAGACATTTGCAGAAGCTTCAAGTCATCTAGATTGGGATAAAACAATGAATGAAGAGTATTGTTCTTTAATGGCCAACGATACTTTGGATCTTCTACCTCTTCCAAAAGGAAGAAAACTTGTCAGATGTAAATGGGTGAATAGAACTAAGTATGCACTAGATAGAAGTGTTGAAAGACACAAGACCCAGTTAGTTTCCAATATTAAGTTGAAGGAATTGAATATAATGAAACCTTTACCCCTATAGCCAAAATGTATTCCATCCACATTGGTTTATCCCTTGCAGCCTCACATAAATGGGAGGTCCATTAGATGGATGTCAAATTCATCTTCTTGCATAGGGATTTGAAAGAATAAATCTACATGGAACAACCTCCTGGATATGTCCAGAATGAATCTATCTTTGTTTGTCACCTTAAGAAATCTCTTTATGGTCTTAAGAAAGCTCCCTGAGTTTGGTATGCCAAAATGGATAGCTTTCTTCTTGACACATGTTTTTCTAGATGTCATTATGATCCTAATGTATATACCAAGAAAGTAGGAAGCCATCTCATAACCCTTGTTCTTTATGTTGATGATCTTATCCTCACTGGTAGTGACCTTAAAATTTTAAACCATGTGAAAACTAGCTTTAAGAAGAAATTTGAAATGATTGACTTAGGTTATTTTCATTATCTCCTTGGTCTCCATGTTTTGCAAACCAAGGAAGGAATTTGTCTTTCCCAATATAAGTATGCTTGTGACCTTCTTCGTCGCTTTAACATAGAAGATTCAAAACCAACCCTTTCTCCCTTCCGTTATGGAGTCAAACATGTTGCCACATGTACTTCTCCTGAAGTTGATGCCACTTGTATCGTCATTTAGTTGGTAGCCTCTTATACTTGACTCATACCTATCCTGATATTTCCTTTGTTTTTGGTATTGTTTCCTGGTATACGCAAACACCCCCATGAAAGTGTCATTATGATCCTAATGTATATACTAAGAAATTAGGTGTCATCTCATAATACTTGTTCTTTTATGTTGATGATCTTATCCTCACCGGTTGTGACCCTAAAATTTTAAACCATGTGAAAACTAGCTTAAGAAGAAATTTGAAATGATTGACTTAGGTTATTTTCATTATCTCCTTTGGTCTCCATGTTTTGCAAACCAAGGAATGAATTTGTATTTCAAATATAATTATTCTTGTGACCTTCTTCGCCGCTTTCACATAGAAGATTCAAACCAACCCCTTTCTCCCTTCCGCTATATGGAGTCAAACATGTTGCCACATGTACTTCTCCTAAAATTGATGCCACTTTGTATCGGCCATTTAGTTGGTAGCCCTTTATACTTGACTCCATACCTATCCTGATATTTCCTTTGTTTTGGTCTTGCTCTCGCATACTTAAACACCCCCATGAAAGACAAATGGAGAAGATAAAAGGATACTCGCAGATGTCCGTGGTACATTTAGTTTGGTATACACATACCAAGGGACTCCTTTTATTGGTTGGTTTTATTTGATTCATATTGGTTCAGTGACCCCAATGATGGAAAGCACATCAGAGGGTTATGTTTTTATTCTTGGTTCAGACCTATCTCAGGTTGGATTATTGAGAGGGGGTGAATCAAGAATAGCGTAATTATAACTCTTTTCTTCAAATGTTGTATCAATGTAGAATTATTATCCAATAATGAGTAGTAAGAAATAAACAATTACACACATACACGGTACACCGTTGTTTTACTTGGAAACCCAAGTTGGGAGAAAACCACGGAATTTTTCTTATATGTCTTGAAGAATTAAAGCATCCATTGGAAGCACCAACTTCCTTGTTTTCCACCAAGTAATGGAAGGAGGCTCCAACTCTAGTTTCTCACAAAGCTACAACCCGAGGGAAGCCCAACTCCCCAATTCTTCTAGCTACAACCTCCAATGTTTTTCACATAACCGGAAGGTGGCTACAACCACTCATGCAAGTCTCTTGCCCTGCCTTTACAATTCTCAAGTAGAAGTAGAATGATGGGAACCATTGTCACACTATCACCGTGATATACCATCAGAACCCTGCATCAATAACTGGAACCATGCATCAACCATGCATCAACTCAGACTCAACATGTAAGCAACTTGTACCATAAACAAGTGTATCCAACCATGCCTTACCATGACACCTAATCATGTGTCAACTACTCATCAACTATGACTCATCAATATGTACCAACATCATCAACTATACACCCATGTATGTGTGCCAACTCATCAACTACTTGTCTCAAATCCTATGTACCACAACCAAAATCCCTCATCATTTGCATCATCCAAATCTGATTTAGCTCAGAATATACCCTCGTATAAGGATCACATACCTTGTTGAGTTTCGGCTTATTCTAGAGAGTGACCTTATAGAGCTGCCCTACACAAAATATTTGATGAATTGATCTGAAACTCATACAAAAAAATACCATGTACCCACCCTAACCAACACATTTGGTCTCAATCAATTTGGATACCAAGTAGTGAATAAGTTATGATGTTTTTACTTTGAAACACTCGATTTTGACTATTTTCAGGATCACACAACCTCTATTTTCCACGGAGTGTAACTCCCAAAATACAAATGACCCACAAGCTGATTAATATTTTACCATAGATACTTGATATGTTTTCTCACTTGGTGCATAGAAATTCCCAAGATCTGAATCATTATAGAAAAAAAGCAGCTTAAAATGGTGAGATGACCCGTAAATAACATACCTTTAGAAAGCACCATCAAAAGAATTTATCCTTCCTTGCATTTCGGCCTTCTTTTCCACTTCCTCGTAATTTCGGCTTAGATGTCATTTGGTTACCTCACACACCTATAGATATTCAATATGCTCAAGTGTGATTCAAATGAGAGTATTTCCTTTGCCTCTTATTTATACCTCCAAGTAGCTTCCTTTAAAAACATCTTCTAGGTCACTTGGCCCACTTTCCTATTTTGTGGGTTGGGTCCACTTCAATTTCTCCATTAAATTTATTATTGAAATAATTTATTTGGTATTCACTTTGAATTATAATAAACTCATCACTTCACTTTATTATTTACCTTTAAAATCTCTTTAAACCACTTTTGATTACTTTGACCTTTTGGGCTTCTAGATGACATATGAGGGTCCTCCAACTTCAGAAGGCCATAACTCTCAAAATGTAAAGGAGTTATGTGACATTCTACATACCACTGTAAATGGCATGACATGTATTATCCATATAGAATAGTATTATCTGAAAATATATCATAACTCATACCAAGCATTCATCAAACAAACTTGGGTCCATTACCAAACCTAGGGTCTCCAACTTCATGGCCATAACTCTTAACCAGGAGGAGTTATGTGACGCTCTCCACATACCACCTGAAATGAATGACAAGAACTATCCATATAGGATATTTTCCCCGACAAAATCACTTCTCTCCTTCATCTCATTATTATTCCAATTAAGCATGGGTTCTCTTACTCCACAAGCTGCCTAGCGTCTTCCCGTGAGGGATTTCACCATAAGGGGACCACTTTGGAGTTCATCCATATTTACTTCTTATCAACAATGACAAAACAATAATGAGTCATATTTACATCAAACAATATTGGGTCCATTACCCAAACCTTTATGCTACGGGTCTTTCTTCAAGGGTTGACATCAATGATAACCAACCTTAATCAACACTGTCACTTGAGCCTGCAAGAAACAACATGTTATTTCTCTTTCTTCAGTAGAAGAAAAGTACCGAGAAATAGTTAATGAAAGTCAGGAATCCTTGTAGCTTCAATATATCCTTTCAGAGTTTGGATTCTAACAACAACATTCAACCGCCCTCTGGTGAAAAAATCTAAGTGCCATCAATCTCACCAAAGATCCAGTTCAACATCAATGTAGCAAACACATTGAGCTACACATGCACTTCATCAGAAAGATCGTTCATGATTGAGTTATTAAAGTGTTATTTTCCCCTAAAAACGATCAAGTTGCATACAATTTCACAAAGTCTCTTGCAGAAATAGAGTTCTCCAAACTTCAATCTATGTTAGGAGTTCATGAAGTTTTCATTAAGGGGGGATATGTTCTAATGCCTCCTTCCTTCTCCTTTTGTGTCACTTTTTTAAATCCTTCAATCCTATCCCAAGATGTTCTTAAGAGGGGATGTTAGGATATTTAGACACTTAGGATTTAGTTAAGATCAACTTGGTCTAATGTGTTGTTAGTTAAAGGTGTGTTTCATAGTGTGTTTCTTTAATATGAATTTGTAGTTAGGTAATTTGAAAGTCGTGATATGTTCCCGACATAGAGTGATATGATGGATCATATTCTCCTTGATCTTAACTGCTACATTGATTCGTGGCTTAGCACCCAATTGGTCCATGATATCTATTTAAAGAGTATGGAGGGTCATTTGTCGATGATCGATTCCGAGAAACTCTCTTTTAAATCTCTCAGTAAATTTTTCTTTTGCATCATAAATTTCTCCAAGTGGCCATGTTGGTTGGGGATGTGGATGTTTCCCCGTAGGTTTTTACCACATCAAAAAATTGGTGTGTTTATCTTTGATCTAGTTGTGTGAATGGTTACTAAAGGTGGTTTTATTCTCTTGGAATACTTGTGTTATTGAGCATTTTATTGGTTATAGTGGACTATAGACACCCATAGGAGTTTGTCCGTCCTTGTGGACTCATAGCCCCAGCTCAAGGGTGGCTTGTTGTAGACATAATTGATGAAACATAGCCTACAGTTGGGAGAAACGTCCTTCTTCTACAACCGATTGTGTAAAACATTTTAAAAGATAAGTGTTTTGATCATTGTGTTATTTACTATTTAATGCTATGATAGAATGTTTCATTTACACTGCAATTTATATGTATGAATTTTGTTGTGTGTGTTTAATTGCTATTGTGCATGTTTAAACATTTGCATTCATGAGTTTTTAGTTACTCATTACATATTGATGAGCTTGTATTCCATGCTATGTATATTTCCACATTTGAATCAATATGTCAATCAAAATGGTAGTAACGAGACTCAACTTTTAGTCTAGGTACATTACAGCTGACAAGACCTATATCTTCCAAACAATATTCTAACTAGTCAATGTGTATGTCAAAAAGGGTAGGGGACATGGGACAACCTTTCTTGAATCATATATTACAGTTAATATCTTATTACCATCCCTTAGTGTTCTTAAACTTGACAATAATGTTTGCATACAATCTTACTGCAATAGCTCTCAACTCATAAGGAACTTTTATCTCTTCTAACATTTTCCAAAGGTTAGTCATGGGCATTGTTTCAAAACATTTTATAAAATAAATGAAATAAAAAAGATATTGGTTTTATTATTGTGACACTCTTCTGCAATGATCCTATGTGTAACAAGGTCATCCACAATTGAATGATAACCTCTAAACTTGGCTTGACCTTTAGCTCTTTTTCCATGGATTTTTAGCCATATGTTGATCATTTTTTCCAAAATAATTTTGTATAACTTGGCTACAATGAGGCTAATCATAATGGTCCTATAATTAGAGGGATTTTTTTATCCCCACTTTTAAAAATTGGTACAATGAGGCTTTGAGTCTAGGGTCTTGGGAAGCCCTGCTTGACTACTAAATTGAGGAGATTGTGTATGTGAGGGATGAGGACATGCCCTCCAATTTTTAATATTTCAACTTGATAGCCTTTGATGTCCTTAAATTTCCCTTTTACAAATCACTCAACCCCAAAAATTTTGTCTTCTATACAAAAAAAAAAAAACTCCATCCTCTATATGAACATTTGGAATGTTATCCATGATCATAGGAAATTCATAAAGATTTTTATATACCCTTTTAAAATTTGTCTTAATATTTGAAAAAAATATATTTATTTATTTTTTTCACTCACTCACTCACTATGATTTTTATTATTGAACAGACACTAACACAAATAATTCAAATGAAAACTCAAAACCCTATACTATTGTAAAATTGTAAAATAAATATATATGCCATACCTTATACTTTACCACATATAAAAATAGATAAGTACCACTAATAAAAATGGAAAACTACGTGTTTCATTTATCCACTTTAATAAGTAATATCTCATACTTTTGGTTTTACATAATTCCTCCATTCTATTTTACATTTAGTTTATCCCTTACATAATGTAATTTACTTATATCCTTCATAAAATTTAAAACCAACTAAACAATATTTGCACCTTATATAAGGTGAAAGCAAGTATGTATTTCATTTATCTACTTTAATAAATAATATCTCATCTTTTAGTCTTACCTAATTCCTCCATTCTATTTTATATTTAGTTTCTATTTTTTATATTTAGTTTATCTCTTATATATAATGTAATTTACTTATATCCTTCATAAAATTTAAAACCAACAAAACAATATATGTACCTTATATTAATATCAAAGCATGCAAGTTATATTTGATTAACGATGCTTGAAAGGTCATGCATTGAGTTCATATAAATATAATATCATTTTTGTTGTTATGACCCTCAATCTAATTCCAACCCATGCATATCAAATACTCAAAATTTTCAATTCATAATTCATTTACATCATTACAATTTTAGGAGTTCATGAATATGCACATGACAATCACTAGTAAATAATATGTATATGAAAACTACAAGTGAAGGTTAAGCAAGTAAGCATAATCACCATAAAACCTGTTGGAGCTGCCTTTGTTTTTTCTAGCCCGTCTCGAATTTCATGTCTTAATGCTCGAAATCGAAAGATGGTTTTCGTATTTTCCACCTAAGGTTTCAAAATCTCTGAAGTCTTATCACGCAAGTAGCGATAGTTATTGTACTCTTGAGGCGAGTTCTACTTTTCGGAAAAAAAAAAATTCCCCCTTTTGTTCTACCTCGGGATTTCGTATGTTGGATGTTATAGATCACGTAGTTCACAAGTCTCGAGCAACAAAACAACGAAAACGCTTTAAAATTTTACCCAGGGCAGTAACGGGAGTAAAATTTTCCTAAATCACGATTAAACATCATCGGGTTTTCGCACCTCGGCATTCACTAAATCCAAAAGTCTTATTGTCGTAACCCTGATAGCCGAAACCACGAAGTCCTTATGTTAGTAACCCATGTCAAGGTTAAAGGTAAAAGATAAGCCATGGTTAATTTCTGTCAGAAATTTGCCACTCGGCGTGTTCTCTTTTAAAAAACTACACTGTCTAAGCCCGAGTCGCGAAGTCGCGATAAAGATACGAACATAATTAATTAAACACTTAATCCGAGTTTATCCTCCCTTTTAATTAAAACGTATCATCGCGATCTCGCGGTTTCGTAGCTCGGCACGCAAACTTCCCGGAAACTATACCTTCGAAGCTCTGAGTCGCGATATGGCGAATATAAATAATCACGTAATTAATTAAGCACCTAATCACAATTACGTTTTTATTAACCAAAGTAAATCATAGCAATTTTGGGGGTTAAAGGTTCAAAGGTTTAAAGCAAAAATTCCCGATACAACGAGTACCAAAAGATTAATTAACTTTGGTAAAACCAGATTAATTAAGATAAATCCATATCTCCTGTGTCTTGATGCTTGCACAGTTTACGAGGCAGTCTTAATTATTCCATACGCCAACTGACATTTCAAACCGCAAAATTTACGGCATTAATTAGAAATAAGGCGAATCGACAAATAAAGATTGGGTTTTATTGCTAAATTTATTTCTAAACATGATTTGACAGATCTGTTCTAAAAAGTACCGAGTTTTCGAATATATATAGAGTTGTTATTCGTTATAACAAATTCATTTCTATATTACGCAGAGCACACTTTCTCAGCGAGCTAACTTCTGTATGTATACGTATTTTTATCACAGAAGAACCAAAGTAGGATCTCCTGTCATGGCCCCGCGAAAAGCATCCAAAGCCAGCGTTGAGGATTTAAGACAACATTCGGACAACGTCGCTGATACTTCACCTCGAAGTGTCGACTCTGTCCCGAAATGGTCGTTCGTTTCCGATGTTCTGCAGGCCGAATTAGTGGATTATTCCGATGATTCCAATGACAATGAAAAAGACGACATAACCACCAAATATAAGATCGTCATTCAATCAGGAATGCATAAAGTAGCGGCCAGGACACGATTGCTCCCCTATTATGATATGGTCTGATCGGCATTAGACCATGTGGACATACCAACCAGAACCATCATGAATGAGCAGAAGGTCACCATTGGGACTTTCAGACCTGAACATCTGCAAGCTATGTACAAGTTGCCCACAGCGTCCGACCTTACATATGATGTCAAATTCTTGGAAGAGTTCAAACAGAAGGAATGTGTGCAGTATGACAAGACTATGTCTAGCTTAATAAAAGATTGGGTTTCGCACCCTGCAAAGTTCAGGGCAGACAATCATGGTATATATTTAATAGCTTCCTTGGAACCACAGTTCAAGTATGTAGCTATGATGACATGCAGATTATACGGGAGAGAGGACACCTCACATTTCTTTCTTCAATGGGTGTCTCTAATATATCGAGTCGCCGAAGGCTGTTCCTTCGACTGGGCGAAAATGTTGTCTAATAGCTTGACCAGTCGGGTTACAGAGTATCGGGCGTAGAAAGAGAGTATCAAGATTTCTTCATTTTTTATGTCTGCATACATTATGGACGTCGTGTGTTTTCTAACACCATTTCCCTTAATGAGCTAGAGTTGGACTCCAGCAGAGGACGAGCCCATCCACGTCTATCATTCGAAATTGTGGGAAAACAAAGCGACAAATTTTGTATATGAAATCTTCAACTGGGTGATGGTACCGCTGCATGTCACTATTTTCGGCCACCCGCCACCCAGGATCTCAGATAGTATAGTGACGAATTTGAGCAGCATAACTGATTGGTATGTAGAAGCCGAATTCTCATATCTCAGAGTTTTCGGGGCTTCTGTTCCCCCGCATGCATTGCCATTATTCATTCCCGACAAGCTAGCTTGTCGTGAGGTTGCTGGACAAATAGTAATTGGTGGTATAAGCAAGGAGCTTAAGGGATACTCAAAAAGGGTATGGCCACCCTTTCCTGTTCATTTAAATTCATATTCTTTGTTGGATTTCAGGCATGCTAAAGCTGAGGCAACAACCCTGGAAGACCTAAAGTTGGTCCTTATTGAATTCAATAAACACGATCCACAAAGGATCATGAGTAATCATTTGGCCAGTTGCGGACTCGAGAGATTTGAACACGAAAATTCACCCTCGGATGACATTTTTCGAGGCGCAAGATCTTGCGCCGAGATTTTAGCTTGGCTACAAACCTTGGCACCTGAAGAGAGGGTCGATGTTCTAAAATTCCAAGAACATCGACGTAGTTGTCTTCCCACAGTATTACGAGGTGAGCATCCAAGTACAGCGGAGGTTAAACAAAAAGATGTCGAAGGCTCCAAGGATGCGACTCCCGGTCAAGAAAAACACTAGGACGAGGGAGAGAAAACTAAGAGTCCGAAAGCAGAGATAAAGACTCCCGACCCGCCGAAGAAGCAGATTTCGGTTACTACTCCGGGACAATCAGCGAAGCAAATCGAAGAACCTATCACATCAGTTACTCCCTTGCAGTCAACTCAGGGAAATATTGACGCAGGGTGGATCTTAAACGAAGAATTGAGGCCTATAAGGGTGGAAGAACTCCCTCCAAATGAGTTCTTCTTCGATAAGAAGAGAAAGGCATTGGTAAAGAAAGAATTATATCAGGAAGGGGAATTAACATTCAAGAAATACAAAGTTATGACTGATGGGAAGGAAAAGAAGAATGAACAGTTTGCAACGAAAATAGCTAGGACACTAGGGGCATATGCCACAGCGAACAAATTTTCCATCAGGGTTTTGAAAAACTAGCTGAAACGAAAAAATCGCCTCATCAAGACCCTAGAAGCTAGACTAGCCACAACAACGGAGGCTGCCAAAGACCAGGTGAGTGTAGGAATAGAGAAAGCAAGGTTGGCCGATAAAAGTGAGATAGAGCTTCTCAAGACTAAGATCGAACAAGCACAGTTGGTGGTTTGGGATGGTCAGATGCAAGCAAGCCAGCAAAAAGATTTGATCGAATAGCTACAGGCTAGGGTGGAAATCTCCAAAAGTAAAGTGATAAATATCGGGATGTTCCAGTCCCAGGCGATGGAGATTCGGAGCAGAGTCTCTGCGGCCCAACAAAAGTTACTCGCTAAGGTACAGGTGATTCGGGAAAACTGCTTGTTGGATAATCAAGTTTTGGAGAATTTAACTGCTAGAGAAAGGGAAGCTGGAGCAGCACGAGTCGCCTTTCAAGAGGCTGTGATAGCTACAAACAATAGGGATTCGGGAAATACTCCCAGGTTTACCATTTCGAAGCAGACCAGAGGAAACATTCTATTAAAACAATGGGACCACAACATCTCGAAAGGTAAGCTGCAAGCCAAGAGAGTAACGAAATCCTTAGAAGAGGCTTTTAGTTCTATAGATGGTAATCTGCTAGGCATTGATAGCGGAGGTAATGCAGAGGCATTGATTCAAATGAATATGGCAAAAATCTCACTTGATTTAAATGAAAAAGAGGAAAGAGATTCAGTCGAGATCTCACAAGTGACTATGGAAGACATAGTCCAAATAGATAAATGTATGATTAAACCAAGTGTGCAATTATGCGCTATCAACATCATAGACAGACAAATGGAAGACAGGTTGTTTCAATTTGCCTGAGATTGTTACTCTTTTGAAGCCAATTGTCAAGCAGAACCGTCAAGGCTGATATCTCGGCTGGTTGAAAGATGTGTCACCTGCACCGAGCACGCGCGAGGACAAGCTTCTGGCACCAAATAAGGACAGAGAAGAAGAAATGGAGCGATTTCTCTCCTCCCTATCATAACTGAAAATTTTGCAACGATTGAGATTCCATCTTATTGTAAAACTGTATAAATATATACCATAGAAAGAAAGAAAAGAGGCTGGACCTTTTTGTGTCGATTGTAACAGAGGTTTTACATTTTGAGAGTTAATATAAAGCAAATCTAAAGACTCTCAATTCTGTCACGACTGTGTTATGAGTTTGTTTTCTTGTATCTCATATTTCGTTTCATTTCATATTTCTATCTGATGAATGCTTCGCTATAATTTAATGCAACCTCTACTATAGTGAATGAATTTTGGTTTTTTATATTGTTTACTGTTTTTCCTCTGTACCAGCTATCAGCAGGTGTAAGACCAGTCAACACTTTCAGAATTCTATATATATTTTATGCTTCATCGGGTTATTTCCTTACATTTTTCTTCTTCTGTTTATACGTGAGATTCTCCCTTGATAGGAGCCTTACTCGATAGATAGCTAAATGTTTTCTCCCACCTCATACATTTTATTAAAATATAACCCAGTTACGGGAAAGAGCCTTTGATTTGCGCCCCGTTTTTATTCCTGAAACCGTAAACTCTCTTTTATATGACCGAATTGAGACAACACTTAATTTCCCTCTGAAGTTTTCTTATTTTACTATTCCTCCATGACTATCCCTGTACAAACACAGCCCAATATCGAACCCGGATTATCAAATCAAACACACATTGCCTTAAACCTTTTCGATACCATTCTTAAAACAGCCACTACCCGGGTTGAACTCGAACGTTCATGGGTAGCGATTGAACATGATATAAACATCCAAGAACAGTTGGAAGCTAGACAATGCCAACACAGAAATCTTCCCTAGTTTCCCTTGCTGGAGGTTGACGTTTCTCTCTTCTCTACCCTTTACCCACTTTCAGATGCCTAGACACTATACTTCTAAGCCTTACGTACAGACTCTGGAACAACACAACCAATCAATTATAATGTTAGTAAGAGACACCATGTGGTATGTGAGTTTATTTAGGCCAATGAGGTCGCGGGGTCAATCTCTTGCCAATCATCGTTTTTATCGCAAAAAACCTTGTATATGGGAATTTTAAATATAAAAATTGGCATACAATTTAATAAGTTCCATTGTTGCCCGATTGGTAAGGCACTTGACTCTCATTTAACAGGTCAGCGGTTTGAATCCCCTGTTGATATATATGCCAACCATTTTGAACTTGGTCTCCTTTGATCAATCCCAAGGTTCCACGTGGCACCACTGGATTGGTCCACGTGTCACTATGGGATTGGCCCATGTGCGACCACAGGACTCTGCTACTTATCAACAAAAACTTTTCCACTTGTCACCTCTTCCCTAATTCCAGGTGTTACCTTCACTACCACATCATCATTACTCGGTCACATGTCCACTATGCCAGTTTCAACGTATCACTCATGGTTGTGCCACATGTCCCTATTGGTTGACGTTTTTATTGTTGGTCAACAACTTCAGAATGCGATAACTTTGTCATATGATGTCGGATTGACAATCTATTTGTGTTGCCAGAAAAATCTCGTCAAGCACTACGCAATGGTACAATTTGTTTCAACATTTGAAAACTTTCATTTTTGAGCTATCACATATCCTCCTAAATCACAAAATGATACTAAAATCTTTGTTTCATTTTTTTTTTACATAACTAAAGCTAAAGAGAAAATAGGTTTTGCGTTTTCTTATAACATTGAATAAAATTCCACCCATTCATATTACCACCCCTAGTTTAATGTTAAATCTATTAATCAAATTAAAAATAAAACAAAAGTAAAATTCTAAATCAAGTTTATAAATACATAAATTATTATTTATTTACATTATAAAATTTACAATAATGAAAACAAATTTCTAAAAATAAAAATAAATTTATATCGTGAAATAGAAAACAATTTATTATAATAATTTAGTCATATAATAATGATTTTTAATTTCCATATATAAAATAAATATTTTCATATATTGTTTATATAATAATGTTAATTAAATTGATATTTAACTTTACGGTAATTTCTCACTTGCATAAAACCAATTGAAAAAGCACACCTTTTCACTTTTCAAATCTTCTACTGCCACAAGATTTAAAATAGTTCTAATTGAAGTCATCTTAACAACAGGATAAAGTATTTCATCCAAATCTATATCTTTTTTTTGTGCAAACCCCTTTACAACAAGTCTAGCATTGTACCACTTTTTTCCTCTATCTTCTTCCTTCAACTTGTAAACCCATTTATTTTGCAATGCTCTTTTTCCTGCAGGAAACTGAACCAAGTCCCCAGTCTGGTTATTTACCAAGGAATCCATTTCCTCTTTCATGCCTTTCTCGCACCTTTTTTTAGTGTTTACCTGCATTTCCTCTTCCTAACATTCTGGTTTGCCAGAATTAGTCAACAATAAATAATACAATGAATGAGAGTATCGTTCAGGGGGTCTACTTAACCTGGTATATATTCTAACAACACTTGCAGGAGTTTGAGGTACTTGTTGCTTCTGTTGTTGTACATTTTGATTTTATGGTACCTTTGGAATTTCTTTTTCGGTGATCTCATCAAGCATTGTGTATTTTGATTTTTCTTTTTCGGTGATCTCATCAAGCACTGTGTATTTTGATTTTTCTTTTTCTTGTTTCTTTCCATTTATTTTCCCCCTTCTATACTTACCCGAATTCCCATTTTTTTTTCTCCCTCCTATTCTCCCTTTCTAGTTACTATACTTAGTCATTTTTCGAAAATGACGGGTTCGTGGGTTGGAGGACTCGCGGATCCTCATCTTCATACATACTCCCATATCATGAGTTCGACGGACCATTGTATTTTCTTATACTTAACCGTTTCTAAAGTCGGGGGTTAGTGGTTTCAAGATTTCATCTCCCTCATTCCACGATATACATTTTTCACCCAAGAGATCCGCGATCTACATTTTGACCATCGGACTCCCCAATATACTTTCGACCTTTTACAACTGCGGGTTGGCGGGTTCACAAAAGTTCCTTAATACTAATTTCTCTTGATCGCCCCCTCCACCTTCGCACTTTTCCCAATATGCATTTAGTATGGTTTAATGCTAATAACTCATCATGCAAGTTCCATAAAAATCACCATTAATAAGAGAAGAGCTCGAGGATATTTCTCATTAAACCACATTAAAGAACGATTTGCGGAAGATTATATTATCTTTCTCAAGCGCTCATTTCAAATATTATATGGATTAAAAGAATGCTCTCGTCAACTTATGGTAGAAACAACTTGACAATAGTTTTGTAGAGATACTTTGAACAATTTTGGATGTGAGGACGAGAACTTTCAGTGGTCTAGAGTGTATTCTTACTATTCATCCTCGTCTGCTTAGAAGGAAGTGATCTGGACATCTGGAGTTTCTCGTGTAGGTTGTGTTCCTAAGGTTTTCAAAATCAAGGAACTAGTTTCTTGGTTCGCTAAGAAATATATACCAAGCCAGTGGATTATTCAACTTCAAGACCATTCTCTCGTCTCTCTTTCACCTCAAGTGTTCTGTAAAATGTTGAAGCTCCTCGAGCCAACACTTACTTTCAAAGGAGAGGATTGCTGGGATTTCTTGAAAAAGAACGAAAATGACCTGGACCTCTTACCTTAGTTCTTGGAAAATCTTGTGGCCATCCCTGAAGATATTACTAGGTTTCAAGTCAATTAGTTCAAAAACCCCTTTCGGGAAATTGTTTGGTTATTTACCAGAATGACAGGCCAAGAAAATACTACCAACATTTCCCGTATGATTCTTTTTATCTTATATTTTACTCTCAAGGAGAAAACCATTTTCAATTGGGGAAAGTTGATTTCCATTGAAATCCCTTCCCAATTGTCACAGTATAAAAAAGATAATAATTTTTTTATGGCTTCTTATTTGGTGTTTGCGATAACATATTGTTGTCAATTTCCTAAATTGTCTATCTGCAGGAAGCTGAAATGTGAATTTGACCCAGTTACCTTTTGGTACCAAGCGTTGTGGAGACACAAAGCTTATTTTCACTTTTATGAATTTTTCAATGATTTTGTCTTTGTTTTTAAAGGATTTTTGTTTGGAAAAGATACCCCTAGAATATCTTCCCAGACAAGTAAATTCTTGGATAAAAAGGGGGCATTGGAGAAAATGGAAAAGTACAATGTTTTCAGGATTTTTGGTTCTAAGGAAAATCCCTCCTTTCTTCCAAGCCATATATCTGAAAGAATTTTTATTACAGAAGTTGCAAGACAGTATAATTTATGGTTGCACTTTTTTCATGAGAAACAAAAAAAAAACAATTCATACCCTTGCCTTGGAAAATTGGGGACTTTGTATTCAGAAATATGAACAAAATTGATGAATTTGCAAACCACTTCCACAATCTGAATCTCAAGTATGCTGAAAAGATAAAAGGGTTTGATCCTAACGAAATTTTTGTGGAACATATGTTAGCAGTGGGATTTAGCAATTTGTTTATCCATATTGTTCTAGGAGAAGAAGAAGATAATAACTTGGGCGCTTTTAGTCACAATGTTGGAGATTTGGAGATGGTACTCAGTACCAATGAATTTTATAAACATAAAGGAAAGGGTCCTAGGGAGAAGAGTGCACAATCCCCAACTGTTACTCCTAAGACTACAACATCTTGGAGCAGTTCTCCAGCGGACTACCCATCTAGAAAAGTGATCAACAATAGTTCAGGTGGAGGAGGAGAAAATAATCCCCCTCCGGGAAAAATTGAAAGCTCGCACAAACTTCCTCTGAGGAAAAAGAGGAAAAACGTAGTGTAGGAGGAAGAAGGCCAACACATAAAGAGTGATATCAATAGCTTCTCCCTCGAAGATATGGAACTCGAAGTAGACATAGAGAAAATGTTTCCCAACATTAATCAGTCGGGAAGCACAGCCCACCAGAATCTGTCATTAGAGATTATTGAGAATGAGACCTTCAAGGAAGAAGAGTCATTTGCATTCTAGAGCGTTGTCTTTGACAACGAATCTAATAAATGGATTATCAAAAGAAGTCATGTCAATAATAAGAAAGGGAAACATCGTTCAGAGGTTGACCTAAAAAATATGTGGCCTTCCCATATTTCGAAAGTTCACAGAGCAACCGGGGATGCTCTGGATGACTCCATTGATAGTCTTGAAGCGGAAAACATGAAATTGAAACAAAGGATCAAGGAACTGGAAGACACCATAATGCATCTTCCCCTTCTTGTCAGTCCTTTGAAAATTGTTTTACCGACCACACCCACTACTAAATTAAAAGAATCCTCGAGCCTACTTACATCAGATAGGAGCTATGTGGAGAAAAACATTAAGAAAAGAATGGCATTGATCACAGAGGCTTGGTGTTGGGCCTCAGAAATGTCACATTTATATCCTCTTTTTCCTTCACTATTCCTTACATTTAATCGTCCCATTAACCTTCCATCATACCATTTCCATAATGATACTTGGGTTTCTCCTTATTATTTTCCATTGTATTCATTTTAGTATTATAAGTGAATTTATGGTTAAATATTAGAAAAATAACATATTTTCATTATATATCAAGGTTGGATGAGTTTGATGATGTGTGCAGGCATATGTGAAGATTTCAACAAAGTCAAATATTACCACCTAGCCTCAAATTCGAATTTCATCTTCTAGCTTTGAAGATTTGAAAAATATTTGGGACAATCATTCAAGCATTTTCAAAGGAGAAGATCATGGAAGATTTGGATGGCATATCCTATCTAAGATATGTGAGAGATGTGTGGAGGATTTGAAGGGATCATATCTTCTAATAATGGAAAAGTAGTTGAGAATGGTTGAGAGAATAGTGGATCTGTAATTATGACACTCTTCAAGACTCTCATGTATATAAGAGAGTGTTCTCTCTTCATGAGGATCATCATATATCATATCATGTTATTCATAATTGGGAGATTAGCTTGAGAGTTAGAGATCATGTAATTCATAATTTAGTCTTGTAATTAGGAGAAGGGGATTC
>SNQJ01S0036296.1:31684-63245 GCA_010110895.2 Picea sitchensis
TCCATCATACCATTTCCATAATGATACTTGGGTTTCTCCTTATTATTTTCCATTGTATTCATTTTAGTATTATAAGTGAATTTATGGTTAAATATTAGAAAAATAACATATTTTCATTATATATCAAGGTTGGATGAGTTTGACGATGTGTGCAGGCATATGTGAAGATTTCAACAAAGTCAAATATTACCACCTAGCCTCAAATTCGAATTTCATCTTCTAGCTTTGAAGATTTGAAGAATATTTGGGACAATCATTTAAGCATATTCAAAGGAGAAGATCATGGAAGATTTGGATGGCATATCCTATCTAAGATATGTGAGAGATGTGTGGAGGATTTGAAGGGATCATATCTTCTAATAATGGAAAAGTAGTTAAGAATGGTTGAGAGAATAGTGGATCTGTAATTATGACACTCTTCAAGAGTCTCGTGTATATAAGAGAGTGTTCTCTCTTCATGAGGATCATCACATATCATATCATCTTATTCATAATTGGGAGATTAGCTTGAGAGTTAGAGATCATGTAATTCATAATTTAGTCTTGTAATTAGGAGAAGGGGATTCTTAGCTTTGTTATTCTTTCATGCTTTGTCATTTGACTCTTGTAATATAAATTGAGATTGATATATTGTGTGAGCTCACATATGTCTTTTTCCATTCAACTCTTCACATGTTGTATTGATTTCCTAGATTAATTTTCTGCTTTTCTAGTTAGTCTTTCAATGCTTTCCTAGATTAATTTCATTTCAGCAATTTAGATTAGATTACTTCTACTTCAGTCCTTCATATATAGTGTTTGTGTTTTGTAATCCTATGAACCTCGGATTGACAAATTAAATAGTTGGGAAAGTACTACAACGGAATTAAACGACAATATTTCCACCTAACACTTGGGAGATTTCAAAGAACATGGTTTCCTTTGGCTCGAGAGCTCATGCCTTCCATGAGTATTTACAAGATGACCTAAAGAATGAATAATTTTTTTACCTTGATGTTGTGGTACCATTTGGAATCAAAGTTTCCAATATGACGGAACTAAGGAGAAGAGAGGAGGACCTTCCCTCTCCAAGTCGGATCAAGCTGTTGAATGCATGTTGGGAAGAAAAGGTAAAAAACTTGAATAACATTGTTCAAACGTGCATCCAAGCCATATCAAGGAGGGAATAACTATTCAAAAGGCTTATGGAGGTGGACCTAGCCAGAAGCACTAACGAAATCCAAGATCCAAAATTGATCCTCAAGTTAGTGTTCCTAACAAAGCAACATTTTGATGAGCAAGTTGAGATCTTTAAAGGGTTATCATTCAAAAAGTTCTATGGTATTCTTGAATATGATGAGGATGACATAGAAAATTGGCTAGTGGACTACTCCATAAAAAATCAGGACATTAAAGAAGCATTACATGGAATTTCCATTGATC
Source organism: Picea sitchensis (assembly GCA_010110895.2). Taxonomy (NCBI): domain Eukaryota; kingdom Viridiplantae; phylum Streptophyta; class Pinopsida; order Pinales; family Pinaceae; genus Picea; species Picea sitchensis. The sequence goes on from SNQJ01S0036296.1 coordinate 33,107, forward strand.
TTAGGGATTCAGAAGGTGAGTTGTTCAACATCAAAATCTGACATGAAATCAATGTGGCACCAATGAAAAGTTACAACGAAGAATGGTTCAAGAAATTTATCGATAAATTGACCAACGAAGGGAAAGAAACAGTTGAGACGGTTCCGGTAACCGTTGATGAAAATGATAAAAGGACATCAACAAGCAAGTGAAAACAACGAGAGACCATCATAGTAAGTTTATGTTGATCATATCCTTCTTTTTATTTATCAAGCACTTCATCTAGTTATTCCACTTCTTTCACTAGAAAGGTTTAACCAAAGATTGATAACTCCTCTTTTCTTCTTACCAGGTCCTGGTGTTCTTCTACTGCCCACCGTCTTCCTTCTAAGAGATTATTTCTTGTATTTATTTTCTTTATGGTCCGCGGGAGCCCCAATCCCAGTCAACACATTTTAAATTTCAAAGAATATGTAACAGATTATCTATTTTTTAGAAATTTCAAGAGAGTTGCTTTGGGAACAATCTCGACTGTGCTTTATAACCCTGTTTTCATAATATAAAATATTTGAGGTTGATATATCATTATCTTTATTTGAGCTTCCCATGCTTCCACTCTATTAAAGTTATCTTATGCATGTGGATCATCTTTTTTTTATTTTATGTGATCAGAAATATTTATCTTAAACTATGATGGATGTGAGGAAATTTTGCTTATTTTCTTTAAATGTGTGAAGTGTGTTATTCCTGGTCCTTTCTCATTAACTTTCTTTAAAAAGAAAACAAAAACATTTTCCTTTTATTTTCTTTCAATATTTATGTTTCTTTGAATTACTATGACAGACTTTTGTCAAGTCCCACATTCTGAATATTTAGAAATCCCAAGAAAATCTAAAGAGGAGTACCACCTCTATAAAAACGTAGGGGGATTTACATCCTTGTGAGGTTTTTGTTTCGGTCCTAACGGATTCAAGCGTCAACATTTTTTGAGACCATACTGGGGAATGAACTGAAATTTGGAACCTGGTCTATCATTTTTTTTAAATATATGACTTTGCCCCAGCATGATCAGCCCCACCTGGAAATTGGATTGAAAAATCAACAAAGCATCTTGCATCACCGAGCCCCGAGAATATTTAGAAATTTCTTGGAAAACCTTGGTCCAAGAAGAAGAAAGAGAAATCCTATGAATACAGAGGAGAGAAGAGAGACAAGACCGAAGAAATCAAAGATTGGCTAGAGCGGCACAAGGACACATTCAAGATTGAAGCTAGACGATTACAAAGGACCCATTACCAGAAATAAAAGAAATAAAATATTTATTCTTAGAAGGGAAAAGCATATCCCTGGAATCTCTTCGGATATGGAAGAAATAAATGAACAATCTCGAGACAAGAATCACGAGGAGAGACAAGGGGGTGGAAGAGATGCTACAAGAAATCAAGAAACTTAAGGTTTGAAAATAGAAGAAGAATACGAGATTCTCCTTTGGATATTCTAGGTGAGAAACATGATCTCCATGTTCTCCCTAAGGGCACCCTGAAGTAATTTTCTGGAGACGGAGAAATCGATGCAAAGAGGCATTTGCACTTATTTCTTGATGTTTGTGATTTTCACCGTGTTGAGTATGATGATGTCATGGTAAGCTTGTTTCTGCAAACCTTATCAGGAAGATAATATGAATGGAATACAGCATTACCCAGTAGATCAATTCACTCATTTAATGACCTCGAAGCTATGTTCCTGACTATGTTCTCCCCTCCAATTGCTTATCATACCCTTCTCACCGATTTCAAATAGATTGGTTTGAGGAAGAATGAAAGAATACGATATTTTAATCTGAGGTTCAATTAAACCTTGAGTAAGATTCCAGAAGATAAAACACCGAATGACCCTGTCATTCTCGGTTGTTATAAGAATGTAATGGCATCGAATGTGAAATATGCTATCAAAACTTCTCAAATGGATACCTTGGAGGAGGCAATGACTAAATCACAGAGATCGAAGAAATAATGATTGAAATGGGTGTCGACCCCGACATTATACTAGGAAAAGTACAAAGACAATTGGGAGGATTAAGTATTGATAATCAAGGAGATTCCAGTTCAAGAAGGAATGAAGAATTCAAGCCATGACCGACTCAAAATCAAATAATGGGAGGAGCATTTTTCAAGGGAACCATACCTGATATAAAGGTTAACTCTGTGGCGAAACAAGAGACTAAGAAAAGAATTGAAATTACACAGATGAATAGAACTATTAAGCAAATGAAGAATGAGATAACCAGACTAAGAAGGGGACATAATTATGTGGCAAATCCAAGAATGCCAATCCCAGAGAAAAGAAGGAACCCTCCCCAAGAAAATAGAGTGAGGTTTGAAAAAATGGATAATCTGCAAAGACCGAGGGTTCCCAAATATCCTACTTCCAATGTAGTTGTTATGGATGATGTGTATGAGGAGAAATTAATTGAGCAATAGAATTACTACTCACCTGATGAAAGTTCTGAAACAGTGCAGATGGATGGATGTGAGACGTCCATGTATATATTTTAAGAAGGCGACAACGACCCTAAATCGCAAGAAAATGTTGCCCAGACAACAGGATTTGTAAATATACCCAAGAGTAAAAATGACTCTGAAAAACATAACCAAAAAGAAAAAGAAAAAAAAAACAAATGAGAAAAGAGAAAATTAGAAAGTGAGGGATAGTGCTAGAAGTAAAAGGAAACACATGACGTCAAACTCCACTCAAATGACATATAATGTCGTAGAGGATTTGAGTAAATTAAGGATAACCCTACCCTTTACAGAAGTGGTGAAGATTCCCCAGAAAATAGAGAACATTTTGAAATTATTGGATGATCCATCTGAAAGAGCAGAAGTTGTTGTTACTAGTCCAAAATAAAGATAGATCCAGTCAACTGTCAAGGTGAGAGGTAAAATTCCTCCCTTCTACATTTCAATTGAAAATCATGATGTTGCATTCCACAATTTTTTAGTCAACACGGACGCAACAAATAATATCACGCCATTGGCGGTCATGAAGGCACTGGGCATGAGTTACACCGAGTATTATGAAACTGGTGAAAGTGTATATGCAATTGATTCTATAAAAGAACCAACTTATGGAGAGATCAAGGACTTTTATGCTTGGATCATGGCAACCCCTCATATCATTACAGTTTTCAATATTATTGTGGTAGACCTTCCTCCGTCATATGGAGGTGTGCTGGGAAGAGATTGGATGTCCATGATAGGGGGATATATCACGAACGATGGAATTTGCATGATGATGTCAAGCAAGGAAGGAGCAATGATTAAAATCCCCCGTGAACCTAGAAAACCATTCTCTTTCAAGAAGAAGGATAATGAATTAATGGAAGATTATATAGATGTTGGGATTGGAAACTATGTTATCCTGGATATGAAACATAGTGAAAGACTAGAGAAATTGCAAGACACGGAGAATCAATAATGTATGTTCGAAGGCTATTGGAGGATGTCATTCGATGGAGCTTGTTCAAACTCTAGGAGTGGAGTTGGAATTGTTCTTATGAGTCCAAGTAAGATTGTGCATCCACATGCTATGAGACTGGAGTTTTCATGCACTAATAATGAGGCAGAATATGAATCCTCGATTCAAGGGATGATCCTTGCACAAGAAATGAAAATAAAACATATAATTGTGACTGGTGACTCCAAGTTGGTGATTAATCAGGTAACCCAGAAGTATAAAATCAAGAAGGAAAGAATCAAGTTATACTTCAAAAGAGTTAACAAATTGATGGAATATTTTAGTTCCTTCAACATTCATTGGACAAGAAGGGACAAGAATCATAAGGTAGATTCATTGTCCTTTGTGGCCTCATTGTCAAATCCAGATGATATCCAAAGAAAATGTCTTTCCAAGTAGAATGAGAATTCTAACTATCTGCGCCCGATAACATTGAATATTTGCAAGTGTTTGAGAATGATGAACAACTGGAAATTTTTTTGTTAAACAATGATGATGATGAAGACGATCACATGTTTGTTGTCCCTAAAGATTGTATACATTCTGAGTCTCTTTTTATGAAAGATGATCATGCTAAGAATATCCTTGAAGAATTTTCAATTCGAAAAGCACAAGAGACAAGAAAAGTCAATATTGGAACTGACAGTTCCCAAAAATATGTTAACTTGGGAGTTGATTGCACTAGTGAGGAATTTGATCAATATGTTTCCTTGTTTAAAGAATACATTGATGTGTTCACTTGGACCTATGATTATTTGAAAGCTTATGATAAAATGATACTCCAGCATATCCTTCCTTTGAGGGAAGAAGCTAAGCCTGTAAAGAAAAAAATAAGGATGATGAATCCCAAACTGAAACATCTGGTAAAGATTGAATTGGAGAAATTGAAGAAGGCATAAATAATTTATCCCATTAGACACTCTGAATGGCTTTCAAATCCTGTGATTGTAATAAAAAATACCAGGGAAATCTAGATGTATGTTGACTTCAAAGACCTTAACAAAACAAGCATAAAGGATAACTTTCCTTTACCTAATATGGATTTCCTTCTCCAGCAAGTCACTGGATCAGCCTGCATGCCCATGTTGGATGTTTTTTTGGATATAACCAAGTCTCTATGGCTGAGGAAGATAGGGCAAAACAACATTCATAACCCCTAGGGAGACATATGCATATGCTATACTTCCCTTTGGTTTGAAGAATGTTGGATCCACATTCCAGAGGGCCATGGATCATGCATTTAGTGGGTTGATATAAAAAATTATGGAAGATTATCAAGATGACTTAACAATGCACTAAAAAACAAGGAGTGATCGTATCCATCAATTGAGAAATTTTTTTGAAAGATGTAGATTATATGGTGTCTCTCTAAATCCAAAGAAATTCTTGTTTGTTGTAACTCAAGGAAATGTTGGGCCATGTTGCGTGCAAGGAAGGGATTTTAATAGATCTGGAAAGAGTTAAATAAATAAATGAGCTCAACCCACCGACTTCCAAGAAGGGAGTCCAATCATTTTTCAACAAGATCAATTTTGTGCGAAGGTTTTTTCCTGACTATGCTAGCATCATGAAGCTGATTAATTTGTTTTTGAAGAAGGACCAAAGATTTGAATGGACAACAGATACTCAAGAGGCCTTCAATAATATCAAAGGAGCAATCACCAAAACTCTAATCCTTATTAGTCCTTATTTTCAAAGGGATTTCATCATCTATTCATTTGCTACATAGACTGTTGTTGCATCTGTTCTTACTCAGAAGAATACCAAAGGTGAAGAACTCCCAATTAGTTTCATGAGAAAAACCCTACATGACTATGAATCGAGGTACTCAGAACTAGAAAATCAAGCCTTGGCTCTTGTAAAAGAGGTGGCACACTTTCAGACGTATATATTAAACTCCCATGTTATTGCTTATGTTCCCTCATCACCAGTGAAGATGCTTATAAATCAACAATTGAGAGAAGGAAAATGGGCTAACTGGCTAGCAAAGATACAAGAATATGATATCGAGATTAAACCTCTAAAGGCTATCAAAGGAAAAGGTTTATGCAAGCTCATCGTGAATGGTGATTTTGTGGATGGAATGATTTTAATTTCAGTAGGAGAACCATTAGTTGATTCAAAATGCTACGAAGATATTATATTTTACTTGAGATCCGGGTAATTTCATGTGACCATGAACCCCAAGGAGCGAAGAACATTGAAGATGAAGGAAAATCAATATGTGTTGATTGTTGACATATTGTTCAGGAGAAATTATGATGGTATACTATTGAGATGAATTGATGAAAACCAAGCCCAAGAACTAATGAGAGAATTGAATGAAGGAATATGTGGTGGACACTTTGCACCTACCACCACCGCTCACAAGATAATAATGGTTGGGGTTCTATTGGCCATCAATTTTTAGAGACTCATATGCCACAATAAGGAAATGTGTATCATGCCAGCAGTTTTCAGGAAAAATGAAGAGATCTGTGATGCCTTTGCAACCCATAATTGTAGAACAACCATTATTCAAATGGGGAATTGATGTTGTTGGGCCAATTAATCTGAAGTCCAGTAAGGGACATATGTACATTCTCACTGCTACAGATTATTTCACAAAATGGACAGAAGAAGTGGCACTAAAGAAAGTTGATTCTGAAGAGATAATTAATTTCCTCAAAGATAATATCCTGTCAAGATTCGGTGTCCCGGATAAATTTATCATTGATAATGGTTCGATTTTCATCGGGATGAAGTTTATAGAGTTTTGTGGTGAATATGGAATTATCATGGGTCAATCATCGAATTATTATCCACGAGGTAATGGCCTTGACAAATCCACAAATAAAACACTTGTTAAGATACTGAAGAAAACCATTGACAACAACCACAAGAATTGGAATCTGAAGCTGACTGATGTGTTGTGGGAAAGCAGAACGACTCCAAAGGACAACACTAGGATGTCCCCATATACATTGTTTTATGGGAAAGAAGAAAAAATTATGATTAGCCTCGAACTCAATGCATTGATTTTTGTGGTTAATACCGAAGATATAGAAGAGAGATCACCTATCCAAAGGAGGATAAACTAGTTGTTAAAATTGGATGAAGAACGAAGTAAATCCATTAATCAAACTTCTCAGAGGCAACAGAGTATCAAAAGATATTTTGATCAAACAACAATTGCAAAGAATTTCCAGAAGGTAGAATTGGTGTTACTGTGGAACAAATCCAAGGAGAAACCATCAATCCATACAAATTTTGTAGCACTCTGGATTGGACCATACATTGTTGAAAATATCATGGGTTTTAACTCTTATATGCTTCAAGACATGAAGGGTAAAATACTAATGTTTCCTATCAACGGGAAACATTTGAAATTTTTCCTCTCCTAAGACTTTCTCATTCTCATTGTACATAATTTTACTTTTCAGTTTTTATATTCTTACTTTGACTCCATAACCCAATGGACGGAAGCACCTGGTCATAAAGATTCTAGGTTCTTGAAAACCCACAGGGGGTTATCATCTCACAGTTGGAGCTAGTTGTTGAGACCATTTCCTACTTATGAAGATTCCATCCCCTCTCTATCCTCCCAACTTCATTTTTTCCATTTCTTTTCCCCTTTCTATACTTACCCGAATTCCCCTTTTTCTTTTCTCCCTTCTATTCTCCCTTTCTAATTACTATACTTAGTCATTTTTTCAAAACGGTTGGTTCGCAGGTTGGTGGAATCACGGATCCTCATCTCCATCCATACTTCTTTATCATGAGTCCGAGCGATTGTCGTATTTTCCTATACTTAACCATTTCTGCAGTTGTGGGTTCCCGGGTTCACGGTTTCAAGCTTTCATATCCATCATTCTGCAATATACATTTTGCACCCAAGAGATTCGTGATCTACATTTTGACCATCAGACTCAGCGATATCCTAAGTATCTCACCTCTCCTATATTTAGTCCGACCGACCGCATTACAACACTTTGCCAAATTTAGACCTTTCACAACTGCGGGTTGGTAGGTTTCTGGGTTGGCGGGTTCACAAAAGTTCCCAAATCCTAATTTCTCTCTTTTGTCCCCGCCACCTTTGCACTTTTCCCAATATGAATTTAGTATGGTTTAATGTTAATAACTCATCATGCAGGTTCCATAAATATTCTCATTAATAAGCGAAGGGCTCGAGCAAATTTCTCATTAAACCACATTAAAGCACGATTTGTGAAAGATTATATTATCTCTCTCAAGCACTCATTTCAAATATTATTTGGATTAAAAGAATGCTCTCGTCAACTTATGGTAGCAGTAGTTTGAAAGTAGTTTTGCGGAGATAATTTAAACATTTTTGGACGTGAGGACCAAAACTTTTAGTGGTCTAGAGCGTATTCTTATTGTTCATCGTCGTCTGCTCAGAAGGAAATGATCTAGACATATGGAATTGCTCATGCAAGATGTGTTCCTAAGGTTTTCGACTGCAAGGAACCGGTTTCCTGGTGCGCTGAGAAATATATACCAAGCCAATGGATTATTCAACTTCAAGACCATTCTCCCGTCTCTCTTTCACCTCAATTGTTCTGTAAAATGTTGAAGCCCCCCGAGCCAACACTTACTTTCAAAGGAGAGGATTTCAGGGATTTCCTGAAAAAAGCACAACAATGACCTGGACTTCTTTCTTGAGTTCTTGGAGAATCTGGCGGCCATCCCTGAAGATATTACCCAGTTGTAGGTCAACTCATTCAAAAACCCCTTTCGGGAAATTGCTTGGTTGGTTATTTACCAGAATGACAAGCCAAGAAAATACCGCCAACATTTCCCGTATGATTATTTATATCTTATATTTTATTATCAAGGAGCAAGCCATTTTAGATTGGGGAAAGTTGATTTCCATTGAAATATCTTCCCAATTGTCACAGTATAAAAATATAAGAAATTCTTTATGGCTTCTTATTTGGTGCTTGCGATAGCATATTGTTGTCAATTGTCTAAATTGTCTATCTGCGAGCTATTCAACATCAAAATACGACATGAAATCAACGTGGCACCAATGAAAAGTTACATCGAAGAATGGTTCAAGAAAGCTATCAATAAATTGACCAATGAAGGGAAAGAAACAATTGAGACGGTTCTTGTAACCATTGATGGAAATGATAAAAGGACATCAACAAGAAAGTGAAAACAATGAGAGACCATCATAGTAAGTTTATGTTGATCATTTCCTTATTTTTCTTTATCAAGTCCTTCATCCAGTTATTCTACTTCTTTCACTAGAAAGGTTTAACTAAAGACTGGTAACTCCTTTTTTCTTCTTACCAGGTCTTACTGTTCTTCTACCACCCACTGTCTTCTTTCTAAGAGCTTATTTCTTGTATTTATTTTCTTTATGGTCCGTGGGAGCCCCAATCCCAGTCTTTAAGACAAATGCATTTTAAATTTCAAAGAATATGTAACAGACTATATATTTTTTAGAAATTTCAAGAGAGCTACTTTGGGAACAATCTCGACTATGCTTTGTAACCATGTGTTCAGAATATAAAGAATTTGACGTTGATCTATCATTATCTTTATTTGAGCTTCCCATGTGTCCACTCTGTTAAAGTTATCTTATGCATGGGGATCATATTCTTTTTATTTTATGTGATTAGAAATATTTATCTTAAACTATGATGGATGTGAGGATTTTTTGCTTATTTGTTTTAAATGTGTGAAGTGTGTGATTCTTGGTCCTTTCTCAGGAACTTCTTTAAAAAGGAAACAAAAACATTTTCCTTTTATTTTCTTGCAATATTCATGTGTCTTTAAATTACTACGAGGGACTTCTGTCAAGCCCACATTCTGAATATTTAGAAATCCCAAGAAAATATAAAGAGGGGTACCACCTCTATAAAAATGCAAGGGGGTTTACATCCTCGTGAGGTTGTCGTTTCAATCCTAACGGATTCAAGCGTCAACAAATTCACAACCGAAAGTCTTCAAAAATGAGTAGTTTACCTTTTTACCTATCTATGCCTCCTCTGGAATTCCACCATCCAAAGAAATTGAAGGTCTTTTGTTTATAAAGTAAACAATAGTATCTACAACATCTTCCCAAAACTGTAAGGGCAACCCTGCATGCAATCTCATACTCCTTGCATGCTCCATGATTGTCCTATTCATCCTTTCTGACACACCATTTCCTTGTGGTGTTCCTGAAACTGTCTTCTCTCTACGAATCCCATGGTATGAACAATAATCATCAAACTCCTTGTTGCAATATTCACCTCCATTATCTGATCTGAGACACTTCAACCTTTTTCCTGTCTCATTCTCAACCGAAGATTTCCATTTCTTGAAAGTGTCAAAAACATCAGATTTTTGTCGAATGCAATAAACCCAAGTTTTTATAGTTGCATCGTCAATAAAAGTAACATAATAATGAGAGCCACCAAGAAATGATACATGAGTTGGTCCCCATACATTTGTATGCACAAGCTCTAATATTTCACTCTTCTTTTGTTTTCTAACTCATAGAAATCTAACTCTCTTTTGTTTTCCATAAACACAGTGCTCACAGAAATCCAAATCAATTTGCTTAAGATCTGGCAAAAAATTTCTTTTGTGAAGTATTTGCATCCCCTTCTCACTCATGTGTCCAAGCCTATGATTCCAAAGTGTTTTATCCACTCCTGTATAATCTAAAGAGATAGAAGAGTCAGTATTACCAGTACATAAATACAAAGTACCCGCCTTCTCTCATTTTGCTATCACCAGTGATCCTTTGGTGACCTTCTGCACCTTATCTGTAGATATGTATATACAACCTTCACTTTCCAACTACCCTGTTGAAGTTAGATTTTTCCTTAGATCTGGTACATGTCTTACCTCTTTAAACAACCATTGGTTTCCATTGTTTTCTTTATTTGTACATTACCCATTCCAACAATTTTGCATGGTGCATCATCACCCAAACGAGCATGTCCAAAATCACCTTGAACATAATCTAGAAAATGTTTCCTATGGGGTGTGGCATGAAATGAATCCCCTGAATCTACTACCCAAGACTCAGAAATATTATCTACAGAAAGAATCAAACCATCTTGTAACACATCACATGTTACATTTGCTTCTTGATTTTTCTCCTGCTATCCATCTCTTTGTTTCTTTGGAGCTCTGCAGTCTTTCTTCAGATGTCCATTCTTCCCACAATTCCAACACTCTATCTTTCCCGGTCTGGATTTGGATCTTCCCTTCCTAGAATTCTCATGGTTCCCTGAGCCCTTTCCTTTATCCTTTTGTCTCCCCCTTTTATCCATGTTTAACGCATTACCTAATGTCTCACATGTGCTTTTCCGTCGCATTTCCTCTCTAACGATGACACCAACAACATCATCAAATTTTAGAGTGTTTGAACCAAAGACAGAGTTACTTACAGCCATGACCAAGCCGTTCCATATTTCTAGCAATGAGCACAAGATTAGAAGAGCCCTTACCTCATCATCAAAGTCCACTTTTACAGAACTTAGCTGATTAGTAACCGTATTAAATTCATTTAAATGATCTGCAACAAACCCACCTTCTGACATATTCATAGTAAATAATCGCTTCATTAGAAATACCTTATTGGACATCGAGGTTTTTTCATATAGTTTATCCAATGCGTCCATCAACTCCTTCGTTGTCTTTTCTTTTGAAATATTGAAAGCCAGCGACGTTGCCAGGCTCAGTCGTATCGTTCCTAGTTCCTTTCTGTCAAGAATCTCCCATTCTTTGTCCTTCATGGTCGTCAACTTCTTTGCTACTCCACCCAATGGTAGGAATAGATCCTTATGATATACATAATCTTCCATCTGCATCTTCCATAACTGGTAGTTTTGGTTGTTAAATTTCTCGACCCTAAACTTTCCATCTTCTGCAATTTCTCCCACTCGAACCAAGAACCCTCTTTTCCTGCGAATTACCTTTCGCTTTGATACCAGTTGTTAGAAAAACAGGATCATGGAGTAATAAAATAAAAAAAATGTGGAAATAAAACATATAAGATACACAATACAATAGAGACACAGATATACGTGGTTCACCTAGTGTGGGCTACGTCCACCAGAGAAATTTTTAGGTCATTCCTTCTTATTATCTAGCAAAATGAAGGGATACAACCTACAACACACCTGTTGTAACTTCCTCTTCTTTCTCTCACAATATCCTCTCTTAGAATACAATATTCACACACATACATAGTCATAATACAATTCCCTCATAAAAAGGGTTTCCTTCTAGGGAAAAAAACCTTAACATAACTTCTACCATCAGATCTACAACCTTATAAAGAATAGTCCATATTGACTATGAAATTACAATATTTTACAAGGCAATTTTCCTCAATATTTCACTTCGGGGGCGTTGCCCCTGGAATCCCCTGCTAGGGGGGGCTACAAAAATTGTCCCCCCCCCCGGACCCCCCTGGCGACATCTGTGGGGGGGAAATACCCCCCACACCCCCCCCTTTAGGGAATGGGGTCCAAACACGGTTGAAACAAACATCTGAATCAGGAAGATAAGCAGGCTCCACAACCAACATTGGGTAGACCAAAACCCTCAAGTAGGGGATTCCCCTGTAGTGGATGATGAGGTGGAAACAGGGTTAGAATTCATAGGTCAGTGAGTTTCATGACATACAAGGGATCGTATTATCTCATTTATGGGTGCCTTTGTAGAGGGTGTGTTGCACCTTCGTCTTCAATGCAACCTTTTTCTAAGCCCATTTATTGCCATTTTATAATTAATTAATGATCCAAACACATGTGCACTCCCAACAGTGAATCGATTAGCTAGGGGGGAAGTAACATAGTGTCACTTGAAAGAAGAGGTCCACAAAGTGCCATAGGGGTAACCATCAAAGCGTTATAACACACTAGTGTTAGTCTTTCATTCAAGCAAGATATTTATTATGTGTTTGATCTTTTGCATGCCTTCAATTCTTTTAAGAGAAGCAATTCATCGTTCTCAAGACCTGTCTGGGAGAGAATCTAGAAGGTTTATATTTTAGGCTTTTATCTTTTTCCAGCCACCATCCCCTTGGGCTTTCATCCCCTTCTTCCCATGAAATGAGGTACATGCCCTTCTTGGGTCACTTAAGTCAAAGGGCCTAGAAGAGGGCAATGTGATGGGAATGCAATGAACGGAGAGTGATAAGTATGGTTGGGAATGGTACAATGACCCCTCAAGGGACCTCCAGTTGCACCCCTTCCCCAAAAGTTGGCCATTTACTAGAAAATTGATGACACTAACCAAGGTGAAAAAAGGTCAAAAGCATAATGTCCAAGAAGGCGTTATATAATCAAAAGAAGCTTCAATACAACATGCTTAAATGCCTCAAATATTAGGGTGATTACCTGCCACAATACTTGTCTTGTACTGCATGGAGAAAGACCCATGTGCCTTCTAGAAGCTAGTTGGTGTGATGGATGCCTTGACGATGGATCCAAACTGTGGTGGTAGAGCAAGCTTCCATATGTGCAAGTGGACATTGCTAGTTATGTGGTCTCTTGACACTCCATGTCTGCAACCTGAGGGCCTCGAGACACCATCTCCTTAGTTATCCCACAAAATGGGGATAACATGGCATATTGATGAGGGCAAAAAAAAGGTCAAAATTGGTCATTTTATAGGGTAGCACAACTTTTAAAGACAATATATACACTACCCATGTGCACTTTTTGGGGATATATTTACATTGGTTGTTTTATGTTAATTTTAGGATTTTACTAAGTTGATTCCTACAAGTTTGATGTCATATAATAGTGAAAAAGAACTATAAATTAAGAGTATGCATACTAATAGTAATATATTCCTATATGATTATTGAAAATAGTGAAAATAAGCCATTTTGAAGGTATAATGAGCAACCTCATGATGATAAAATAAATGAATATAACACTATAAAATTGCAAAACTCATCATAATAAATAAACAAATAAAAATTTAAAAACAATGTTATGAAATTACTAAGAAGTAGTTCTTGTTAATGGATAAAACTATGAAAGTAATCCAACTCATCATAACTAAAAAAAAATAATTGGAAAACATGATATTATAAAATGGTAAAAAAAATGATGAAACTATGAAAGTAATTCAACTCATCATAATTAAAAAAGATAATTAGAAAAATACGATATTACAAAATGGTAAAAAAATATGAAACTGTGAAAGTAATCCAACTCATCATAATTAAAAAGGATAATTGGAAAAACACGATATTATAAAATGGTAAAAAGTGATGAAACTATGAAAGTAATCCAAATCATCATAATTAAAAAATATAATTAGAAAAATACGATATTATAAAATGGTAAAAAATTGATGAAACCATGAAAGTAATCCAACTCATCATAATTAAAAAAAGATAATTAAAAAATATAATTAGAAAAATACGATATTATAAAATGGTAAAAAATTGATGAAACTATGAAAGTAATCCATCTCATCATAATTAAAAAAGATAATTGGAAAAACACAATATTATAAAATGGTAAAAAATTGATGAAACTATGAAAGTAATTCAACTCATTATAATTAAAAATAATAATTGAAAAAAACACGATATTATATAATCTAACTCATCATAACTAAAAAGAAATAATTGGAAAAACACGATATTATAAAATGGTCAAAAATTAGTCCATGTTAATAAGCAGAAAGTGAAAGTAATCCCACTGTTCATCATGATAAGAAAAAACTAATATAAAAAAAAATACTATAAAATTACCCCAAAATATGAATGATTAGAATTACCAAAAAGTGATTCATGTTAATGGGTGGAAAATGACCACATGTATCAAAAACCATATGGTATAAGTATTACACATTATACAAAAGGTGGTGTATGTCGTTCGTGTTAATGCGTGGAGAGTGAGCCGACGTATCGTAACTTAAAAACTCGCTGAAATTCATTTTAATTTTGAAATTTATTATATTTATAAATAAATAAATAAGTATCAAATCCTTTAAAAATTGAAAGCTTTTCTAAATTGAATAAAAATTTGTATATCAAGAAATTATTTTTTTCGAAACACACAAAATTAGTAATTTCACATAATAAATTACCTTAACAATACACTCCATCTCCCACTACCCTACTTCTACTTTGAAGGCATTCCTTATATATTATAATTTAATACTTAAATGTTAAATAAATTAAATATCATTCCAAAATTTAATCATATCAAACATCATCATTATAATATAATTACACTAGTTGAATGGCTTATATTCAAACTACTACCCTGTAATGTATGTCCTGAATGAATCAAATGAACCTAGCTTATTCAAATATATTATTACAAAATTATCCCATACATTTTCTTTTTACACTTCAAAAATATGATTTTTTCAAAACTTTCACTATAATATGGCCACTTTGTGGTAATTTTATTGGTGTAGATTACCAAGTTGTAATATATTTAAGGTTTTAGTCATTTTTTTCTAAATTTGGAAGGTTTAAGGTTTTCATAAAGAGAAACATGTATGAATTTGTGATATCCATGTTAGAAGATGTTGTTAACAAGTATTTGGCATGGTGGAGAAAGTCCGCAAAACAAGGGAGGAAGTTCAAGGATCATCTTAGAATAATGAGAGGTGTAAAATGTGAATCATTCTACTAAGTTTATGTTTATGATATAATTTTTAAATTTTCCACAAATTTTTAAGGTGTTAATTTTGATTAAATAAATTAACAAAAATAAATAGCATGCTTTTAAGATGTATTATCAAATTTTAGGTAAACAATAAGGAAATGGGTTTTCCAAATGGAGTTAGTTATTTAGGCGATGAAATCCCAAGGATCCAACAAGTGAATGCATGGAAGGAGGTTTGACATCCTTGAATATGGCCAAAGGTGATGAAATCCAATATATATAATGTACATTAAGGACACATATACTTTGTTATTGAAGATGAGTCATTCGGAATTCTTTCATATTTCACATGTCTCTCAAAATGTTCAAAAATCACCCAATGACATATTACTTGGTTGTTAATCCCTCACAAAAGTTTAAATTATCCATGCATTGAAGGCACATTCACACCTATTATCCTTTCAATTTAATTCTAATCAAGATCTCAATCTTTCAAATCACGACAAATATTTCACTTGCCTTGATAAAAAATAGTAGGAGATGGTGCTAACCTTTTAAAGCACTGGATATTTTCAAATTTGGCATTGTTTCCTTAGTTTGCCTTCAAGTGAGAAGTTTTCAAACAAAGTCTAGAGTTCAAATTGCAAAGCACCCATAAAGGACCCTATGAAGGACCCTATGAGTATTCAACATTCGAACCTAGAAGAATCTCATATATAGTTAGCATTGATGCACCTCGAATTATCATTAATAGTGTCCAAGTAGGCCAAAATGCACTTTGGAATGAAGTGTTACTTAATAGGTTGCATTACTTAAGTATTTTTGAAATCATAGATGGCTTCAGAATTTGATTACACTTTGTTTTAATTGTTGGACCTTGGCATGCATGATTATGTGGTTGCATTCCATAGCCATTAGAGCAACTCTAAGATGGTGTATTTTATGCATTAATCACATTGCTTAATTTGAAGCCAATAACCTAGAGACATATTACAAATTTCCCCAAGTGGATTTGTACATGATTAATTCACGGGTTGGAAAATTTTCTCGAACAAAACATTATCACAAAATCATAAGTTAGCGGTGGGTTGGTGACAATCAATTTAAATCCATGGATAAAAAGATATACCCCACCTCAATCTTAAGGAACCCCTATAGACATGATATTTCCCTAGTGAGCATACTATATGGGGAGAAAAATGCTACACATTTCAAGGAGCCTTGGGTTCCTCTTTGATATAGTATATTGAAGGAGAGGATAGTTTTCAATTGGGCTACAATTTTGTCACATACTATGACTAATGCAGTGGAAAGGGCCAAGCATCCTACACCTAGTACACAACCAAAATTCTATATGTCATATTATCTTGTGGATATTATATGTGCTACCAATCCTTTTTCTTGAGATGGGGTGGAACTGGAATGCAACTTGTTTGTTAGTTCAAGTGTATTTCCTAGACCTATGGGAGCACAAGTACATGTGCCACTATACCAAGATATATGATTATTTATTTTCTCCCTATATGAGAATATTTTCGAAAAGAAATGCCTAAGGTTTTCAAAAGAATTCGTCCAAGTCCTAATACAAATCAAGGACCGATACATGGACAAAAAATCAAATTACATTAGAGTGTATGGAGCGACCAAGGCATCTCACATTCTCCATATGCATGTTGTTGGTGTTTTATATGATTTTCAGATTTGATAGTTATTTCCTTATGATTAATAACAAGATTCACTTTCATACAAAAATTATCATAGAATAAATATACACTAAAAATCTCAACTATAACAATGTAGCGGAAATAACAAGATCTAGAAATATTAACCATGCACAACAGACATAAGAACATAAGAGTTTATCCTGGGAAACCCAAACTTGGGAGAAAACACAACAACCTTTCTCTAGAAGAATTCAGTCCAAGATATTACCAGTACATCACCATCAATAGCCAAAATACCATATTGAAAAGATCCTCCCCATGGCTAGCATCACCAAGACCTAGCTCCTCAATAATATGACCAGGAATAACAAAGCAAGATATTCTCCAAGTGTGGTGCACTCTCTAAGATAACCAGTAACCCAAAAATAAAAAACTGCCAAAATTGCAGTTGCAGCTGCCTTGTGCGCACCGCAAAAGGAGTTGTCTTATTGTCCAAATGAAATGAGCCACTCCTGTATTTATACTAATTTGGGCGCTAGTTTGGGGCCGACTTCTTATTTTTGGGTCTTCAATTTCATTATTAATTTCATGTGGGGCTGACTTCTCTTCCTGAGTCTTCAACTTCTTCCCGGGGTTTCTATAATGGTGTAGATGGGTCTTCTCGTACCTTATTATGGAGAATGACTTCTCGAAGTTGAAAATATCCAACACTCCCTCTCAACGAGGGAGGAGTTCTCCATACTTGGATTTCTTCTATCATAGAAAGGTTGTCTTCATGAGCCATGTTGATGTGCCATCTCCTCACATGCATTATATCCCAGAATATGCATGTGATAGCATATCGATTCCATCCACTCCTTGACAGGAGAAGGACTAGACCTAGTCCATTCACCACTAGTAGAGCCCCATGAGTGAATGAATCATTACCCTTGGTCATATCAGCACTAGCATATCCCCATGAAAGACCAATCTAGGATAATGTATGCCTTATGCTTATCTAGGCCACTCACCACTAGCAAAACCCTGTGGATGAGTGAATCATTCTCCTTTGGTCATATCAACATTAGCATATCCTCGTGCATGACCAATATAGGAAGAATGTATGCCCGAACCTGGAGAACATCAACATATATGTGCCATTCACCACTAGCAAATACCCATGAGTGAATGATTCATTCTCCCTTGGTCATATCAACACTAACATAGCCCTGTGCATGATTGGTCTGGGCGAACATCTTCTCAATGCTATCAACATACCTAGGACATTCACCACTAGAAGAACCCCGTGAGTGAATGAGTCATTCTCCCTTGATCACATCAACACTAGCATAGCCCCGGGCATGACCAATCTGGGAGAACATCTAGTCGATGTTGAAACATCAACGCTCATCACTAACCAAATCAGCATGGCTAATCCCGTGTATCATCCTCCTCGGCCAAATCAACATGCCCACTTTGGGAGGATATCTGCAATCTGCTCATCTGTGGATAAGTACTAGAGCTTCATTTCTCCCTTTTGTACCATGTCTCAGATGAAGTCTTGCAAGAATATTATGAAGTTTCACCACTTCACGACTTAAGACACTAGATGTGACATACTCCGTCTCTGTTGTACTGAGTGCTACATAAGTTTGCTTCTAGATTATCCCAGAAATCGTAATTGATTCCAAGATGAAGCAACACCATGAGGTACTCAATCTCTCTACTGCACTCCCTGCTAAATCAGAATTTGTATATATCTGCAGCTTCACTTCATCACTTAAGACAAACCATATCCAACTATACCATGTTTCACTACCACCCACTAAAACTGCCTTAGCTTCAACCAAATATTGGCTTAGGGTGCTCACTGCAAAGCAAATATCAGGCCTGACATTAACCGGGTACATCAAGGATCCAATCTACTGCATGTACATCTTGGGATCCACCAAATATGAATCTGAATTAGAGTCACTCAACTTCTTCAGATTTGTCATCATAGGTGTAGTCATGGACTTGCAATCCATCATACTAAATCTCATGAGTATCCCCTAAATGAGCAAGATCCCATATGATCTCATCGCCCCTTTAATCCCAAGAGTGCATCCAGCCAGGATCCTCCATCTATAAATCTAAGGCCAACTCCCTCTGTCACTGGAGTAAGTCATTTTGTCTAGTCTGCCTCACTGATTGCTCCCTTTGTGACTGAGACAAAATCAATTCCCAATCCTCTTGACTGGATGTATCCTCTGTCATTGTAGAAATATCACATATCCTAGAATCCTCTTACCTCTGAAGCTTCTATCTGTCCTCCTCAACTCATGATACTTGTCTGTCAGTCCTGGGATATTTCTCTCTCCCACCTTGATATGGGGGGGGGGAGATCCCTCTAAATAATCGACTCTCTCTTGAGCCAACTGACTCTCTCCGAGATTAGGCTCACTTTGTACATTCTTGTTTAAAACTAATCTCATCAAGTATCCATCGTTCCTGGAGTACCATGCTCCCTCTGAATCATGACTCCCTTTGAGTTTGTACAATCTCTAGAGCCATCTACTCCCTCTGCATCTTCTGAAGTATGATCTCCAATGAACTATCCTCAGAGGTTGCTCCTCCCTACTAGATCCCAAGGGATGAATCCCTCCGAACTCTAGCTTCCTCTGAATTGGTACTAGGTGGGGCCATCTTCCTCACCACTGGTGGAGCCACTTGCTCCTCCATGTCAATATCCATGTGGAACAATCTATATCCCACAAAAGTATCATTCTTTTCAGAAGGTTCTAACTTTGTCTTCTTCTCCTTCAGTATATGGATGTATATTGTCATGTATACAACTCCATGTCTGGATAGCTTGCTACATGTATCAAACTAGAGACCATCTATTATGTTTCCTCCTACAACCATCACTATAGCTCCCTCTCAGAGCTATCACCTGTGACCTGCCCGGAACAAGCGCAATAACAAAAAAATAGCAAACAAGAACAATATTCTTATGATAAGGAAATAGGAACAAGAATAAAAATGGGAAACATGAACAACACTTTTCCAGTGTTGTTACCAATCATTCCTCTGTGGTAACCTGCCCGAGACAAAGACAACAACCAAAAGCATACCCTAGAAGAGATCAATTTCATCTTGTAAATAAGTGCTACTAAACAATGAGCTTTTACATAATGATCATTGTACTAACAATATTCAAAACATTTGATAGAAAAAGTACTTAGCAGTAATAGATCTCTAAAGACTATTTTCCTAGATACAATATTTATTTAAGATGTAGCAATATAAAATATCAAACCTGATATGAAAACCTTGAGTCTTAATTGCTAGGGAGGGTGCGCTATTCTTCCGAATGCACTGAATCCAATGATCCCTTTGGGTCATTGCTTGGAAAAGGTCCCTTGTACATCCCCTGCAAACACCCTCATACTCTGTTGAATGATATAACTTGGAAACATATATAAGTACATATCTATGAAATTTGTAGCACCATCCAACTTGTTTTCTAATCTCAAGGTTTGCACAACTGGAAACTGGAAATTGCATCTGGCGACTGGCAACTGCAACTGTAACTGGCAACTATAACTACAACTATAACTATAACTGGAAATTGCAACTACAACTGCAACTATACAGTTGAAATAGTTCAACTAGCTCTGAAACTATGTTGGTGTTTTATATGATTCTCAGATCTGATAGTTATTGCCTTATGATTAATAACAAGATTCACTTTCATACAAAAGATATCATAGAATAACTATACACTGAAAATATCAACTATAACAATGCAATGGAAATAACAAGATCTAGAAATATTAACCATGCATAGTAGACACAAGAACACAAGAGTTTATCTTGGGAAACCCAAAATTGGGAGAAAACTCAACAACCTTTCTCTAGAAGAATTTAGTCCAAGATATTACCAGTACATCACCATCAATAGCCAAAATACCATACATAAAATATCCTCCCAAAGGATAGCATCACCAAGACCAAGCTCCTCAATAATATGACCAAGAATAACCAAGCAAGAGCTTCTCCGAGTGTGGTGCACTCTCCAAGATAACCAGTAACCCAAAAATAGAGAAACTACCAAAACTGTAGCTGCAACTACCTTGTGTGCACTGCAGAAGGAGTTGTTTGATTGTCCAAATGAAATGTGCCACTCCTGTATTTATACTAATCTGGGTGCCAGTCTAGGGCCAACTTCTTATTTCCGGGTCTTCAATTTCTTTGTTAATTTCATGTGGGGCCAACTTCTCTTCCCGGGTCTTCAACTTCTTCCTGGGGCTTCTGTAATGGTGTAGATGGGTCTTCTTGTAATTTCTTGTGGAGAATGACTGCCCAAAGTTGCAAATATCCAATACATGTGACAAATAGACTACTCAATCAAGAGATTTCATATCAAACAAATCTCCATGGTTTCAATACTATCCTAACTCCTTTGTAGAAAAATTTATGTCCCACTTACACTCCCTACATAGGGTTATATGGACTAACTAACTCTATTTTCAAAATAATGGAAGATGAGAGGGTGGGGGCCTATAGGTTTAAGGAGCAGAGGTTCCAAAAGTGGTAGAGAATCATGATTCACTAGACCTATATGGAATTTACTTAACCTTACTCCCGTGAAGAATGCTTAGAATAAGAAGAAAAGAGAAGAGCACTCTCATATGAAGAAGTGCTAGCATGAATAAAACAAGACATAGAAGTTGAAGCAAAGAAGAGGTAAAACGACAAGACAAAGGAAGAAAAACAAGCTCTTAGAGTTGAAGTAAAGAGGAAAAGAGGGATTGTAGATGACACATTGAAGAAAAAGGCTAAGGTTGAAGCAACATGATGGGTAGTAGAATAAGAGGGAGAGAAATTGAATATGAAGCATAGAAGAAAAATAATGAGCTACTAAGGAGGAAGCACAAAGAGACAAAATAGAAGAAGGATTGAAATAGAATCACTGAAGAAGCAATTTGAGGAAGAAGAAGAAAATAAAAGGGTTGAGGATAAAGATACAAAATCATGGTTGGATCACCCAATAAACCAAATTTGCCAACAACCATGAGCATAATGATGTCGTCCTTCATCGGAATGAGCACTAGAAGGAAAATTTCCATCTCCCATTAGCCTTGGTTTATAACAATTCATGTATACAAATTATTCCATAGATGAAATGACCCAACTAGATTTGTTTTCCTTTAATAGAAATCAAAAGCAAATTGTATGATAAACACACAAGAAAAGGAAGATAATAGCTAATCAAGTTTTAGTGGAAATCATTGAATCTATTTTCTTAATGAAAATGAGATAAATCGTGTGGTTGTAGTCTCTGTCGAAGTGGCCATTTCCCAAGCCATCGAATTCAACATACTCAAAATGGCCCATGACATAGAAAACTACAAGAGGGAAATAGAAGGCCTAAAGAATCAAGTTGAATAATACAAAAAGAGTGAAGGGGAGATTGCTAAATTTTTAAATTATGCATTAGAAATTCAAGATGAGGCCAAAACACAGTGAGGGACCTTTACAAGAAGCTACAAGACTTCTAAAAACAATTACAAGACTTCTAAAAACAATACAAGGAAGTGGCCACCCTATATAACATAGTACAAGAATGGAAAAGAAGACATGAAGGGTGGAAGAAATGTCTCTCGATCTTCTGAAATAAGAATAACAAGAATTCATGTGATTTTTTTCCAGAATTTGGGTGCTTTATATCTACGACTACAAGTTTTCAGAAGCGTTGCATATGGACTATGGCATTTCATGTGAATTGTAAAGATTGGGACGAGGTCATAAACATACACACATTTCTTTCTTGCGTAGCAAAGAATTAAATCGCGTTCATTAAAATCTTATGGCCAATGTTTGCGAGTTAAAGGAATCTATTATGTGCTATGAAAAAAGTGGGTTTCCTCCCGTGTACGAACTAAAATTGCAAAATGTAGTTGTCAATTGAAATAAAATGTCTATTATTAAGATTTTTCAATATTTTATTTATAATTGTTATGTAATTTTTTTTTTAATTTTAATAAAGAGTTATATCTAATTTATTAATTATAGAAAAAGTTTGTTGGTGGTTTAAGAGTACTATTTAAAATTGTTAGTTTAGTAGGTTATTTCATATGATATAGTTTTTCTTAAATAATGGTGATAATTCGTTGTGCATTTATATATAATAGTCAATAATAATTATCCACATTACCAATTGACTACTAGATTATCATAAGTTTTATTATTTTTAATTTTTTTCATTTAATTAAAAAAATTATATTTAGTTTAACTTAAATGGTTATGAAACAATGAGAAATAATATTTTATTGCACCAAGAGGCGCCTTTTACTGCCCAGTATGAGGGGGATGTGTAATTCCTTTAGCAGTGAACATGGAATTGGCATATGGCATTTAAAAATATATTAATAACAAAAGGAATATTTCAATAAGATTGTTTATCATATGCAATAGATAATTATGTTGGAGGGTGGTTGTGTTCATTTTTTTGAGAATATACTCGACGTTTCAATCCCAGAGTAGGAATCAACATCATGAGCTTTTTAGGCTCAAGTGAATGGTTTCCTTATCACAATAGATTAATAGTAATAACCCTCTTCTTAAGATGTTAGACTTTGTTATCCCCAACTCCTAGGGATAACTAAGGAGATATTGTCTCGAGGCCCTTAGGTTGCAGACATGAAGTACTGAGAGACATCTTGACCATCAATATCCACTTGCACAGACATAGACCCACTTTGACACCAAAGCTCCAGGTTCATCACGACGATATCCACCACATCAGTTGGCTTTCAGAATACATTGGGTCTTGCTCCATGAGGTACAAGCAATGTATTATGGTGAGTGTCATTTCAATAGTTGAGGCATTTGAGTTTGTTGCATCTATTACTGCTTTTGATTATGTAACCTTTGCTTGGACATTATGCTATTTTCCCTATTTCACTTTGGTGGTTGACATTGCGCCCTAGTAAGTGGGTCACCCTTAGGGATATGTTTGTTACTGGGAGGTCCTCTTTACGAGTCATCATGCCATTCCCGACCATACTTGTCACTTTACATGCTTCATCCCCCTGTCTCCTTACCTTTTGGGATTTTCAGGTGTACTGACCCAAGAAGGCTTTGTCCCTCATTTCATGGGAAGAAGGGGCTGAAGGCCTAGAGGGGAGATGGTTGGAAAAAGATAAAAGCCTAATTATAAACCTTCCAGATGCTTCTCCTAAAAAATCAAATACCTGCAAAAGCAAACACATAACATAAATGCCCCACTTGATTGAGAGATTTACACAAAGTGTGTTACAAGCTAGACTATACTCCCATGGCACTATGTGTACTTCTTCCTTCAAGTGACACTTTGGTACTTCCCCCCAAGTTAATCAATTCACCCTAGGGAGTACCCAACATTTGGACCTTAATTAATTAATGGCAATGAATGGGCTTGGAAAAAGGATGCATTGAAAAAAAAGGTGCAACACACCCTCTATAAAGGCACCCATAAATGAGACACTACAACCCCTTGCATGTCATGAACCCCATGCCAAAAAAAATTCCTCCAACCATGACACCTCATCCACATGACTTAGAAAGAAGTCCACTTGGGAAAGAGACCTAAACTTGAGGTACGATTCACCCAATAGGTCGTTTTGTCAACCCTCCCATACCTAAACTTAGCAAATTGCATAGGGTCTTTGAGAACTTGTTTATTTTTATGAGGTAGTTTGAATGTACATGCTTAGATGACTCTTTTATTTATTTGATTTACTCATCATGATGCATTTGACTTGAGATCCTTGGAGGGCGTATTCATTGTCTTTGCAGGACCTATTTGGTGGATAGTTTTGGAAGAACAAGCCTAGCTTGGGCTTCCTTGGGGCTTGAATCCCACAGATTGGATGCCAAGAGACCACACTCCAGTTGATGATGACATGCCTTTGGAGGCCTAGATGACACTTTGGAAGATATTACCCAGTCCCTACATTCCAAATGACTTGCTTGAAAGAGCCAAAACATCACCTTTTGAGGGCTTGAGGTCACCCTAGGGCTAGGTTGTGGTGGTGATGTATGTTTTGATGAAAATTTGGCACCTTTTGGAGGAAAAGGCCTGTGGATCATGAAAGAAAGGATTTGGTTGAAGACAATTTTCCTTTAGAGGCCTAGCTCTCCCTTCTCCAACTCAACGACTTGACCAAAAGTGCCAAATGTTGCCCAAAAAAGGGGTGACATCTTGTTTTTAGGGTTTCTCTTATGTGTAAACTATGAATTAAATAATATTACTTTTGTAAAGGGGTAAGGGAAGGGTTGTTGACCCCTTATATTGTGTTTTACCCTAAGTTTTGTGGACAAACATGTTTTAGAACATTTTGTATAAATAAAGATCAACTCCATTTCATTTGGACATAGCTCTCCCATTGTGAGAAGACATATAAGCTGAAATTTGTGCCCTCTTGGGCATTTTTGGTATCTTTGTCTTGTGCAAATTCTTCTTGGTGAATGCTTGAGCTAAAGTGGTCCACCTCTCTTGAAGTCTTATGTTCTTGTTCTTGGATGGTAATTTGCTTGGTGAACTAGGGTTTGATCTCTCTCTCTCTCTTGAAATTGGTAAGAAAAATATGCATTTATTAGTTTTTTCTTGCTTGTTCTTGGTCATTGCTGGTTGAAACCCTAGGAGGAGTATGTTATATACACCCTCCATTAAGATTCAATGTATTTTCTAAGTTTATAAGTCATTTTGGGCAAGGGTTTCTAGGAGAAGTACAAGTATGCACACCCTCTTAGATTTACCCTAGTTTGATTGGCATGCCCTAGGGAGTAAGAGGATTTACACCCCTAGGGATATTGTTGATATAAATTGTGTTTCAAATACTCCATTCACCCATTTTCTAAAGGCACTAATATGAAGTTTTTGCATTGGAGAAACAAATTGTTTGCCTTGGTAAACGTGATTTGATGAGATATTGATCTTGTTCAAGTTGGGAACTTTTCTACACGTTAAGAGTGTTTTAAGGTCACTAGGGTGTCTTGATTGGCTTGGTATTCTTAGAGCTATAAATCATTAAAATATACAGCCATTAGGGCTGCAAAAAATCTTTCTTTTTCTAACTTATAACTCACATATCAACCGTAAAAAATTGCTAATAATTTGCCAGCTTAATCTACTAGTCCTAGCGCATATTTTGGGTGGATTTTTGGCAAGTTTTGGTGGCTTGTTTTTATTCTGTAACAACTTGTTTTCTACAGACATAAGGATGAATAATATATCTGCAATACTTTTTCTTACAACCTTGTTTCATTGCTAAAGTCTTGTACTTTTATACTAGAGTTATACTAGTGCTTAACTAGCTTATCTCTTGCATTATTTGTTAGAATTTTAGCATTTGTTTAACATATCTAAAAACTATTTACTTTCTAATATATAAATTTGTTGACTGCTGCAAATAGGGACATCAAGATTAACTTTCTTTTCCACTTGACATATATCTTGTATACTTGGTTTTTCTTGTGTCTCGGGTAGGTACTATCATCATCTATAGGTACTCAAAATTATTGGCAACCTTTGACCACTACCGAGACTCATTATCAACCCTTATTCCATTTATAAACTTGACATATAGGGGCATCCATTCATAAGTACCACTTTCCATCTCATTTCCCCCTAGGGTCACCCGAGATCCCCCCCTTGAGGTGATCACTTCACCTCTAAAGTGATGAGAGTACCTATCTGAGGTGACAATGGGTAGGTTTTCCCTTAGTTTTCACATGGATTGGGTCGATATTTTCCCAACCTACAACTTGTGTGATAACGTTTTGGTGTTGTTGTCGGGGAGGACTTTGAATCCTCTTCTAAGCCCTAACGACACTTTGGAAAGCTACCATCCTAAAGCCTTTACCCCTAGCTTGGTTGGCAACTCTACTTGAAGGATGTTCCCCTTCCACCCTTGATAAGCTTTGATCTCATCTAGCGACTCCACAATCCAATAACCCACATTTCCCTAATTACCCTTTCCATCCTTTGATTATCCTTGATCTCATATGGAAACTCCATTGAAGTTTTTATCCAAGTGATGGTAAAATTTCTATGTGGCGCTTTCATGAGTCATACAAAGCCTTGGATGTTCAGTTTGTTTATTGGTATCCAAATAAATGCCTGATGAAACAGTTGATTCATGTCCCTAGGTTCAACGAAGATCCATCCTCAGCTGCTAAAGATGTCATCGAGTTTGTCAAATTCCTCATACACTACAACATAGAACAAGAAGATGTGATTGTACGATTGTTTCTCTTATCTCTTGAAGAAAGGTAAAGAGACTGTATCAGACATTCTTGTAGCCAAAAAAGTATCCCTTCTTCAATAATCCTTATCCGAGGCTTCCTTGAGAATTGGGGCCCTAAAAATCAAAATCTTGAAGATATTATTCAGGACCTTGAGGGAGCTCTCCAGGGATGTTCATTTATCTCATATCTTATTGAAATTTTGAAAGAAACACTTTTTCTAAAATCTAATGAAAGCAAATTTGAGGAATAAGAGATTGAGGATGATAGTAATGAGGAAATTTTTGAGTGCTTCAAGGAAAAAATACATGAAGACATTGAGTTCTATGAACAATTAATTGAGCACTACCATAATAAGGACTTCCTAATCAAGTTCTGTGTGCAAAGAAAAGAAGAATACAATGTTATCCTTCAAAATTATGAGAGGAATCCTACCCTCGACATGGCATGGGATATTTCCATTGCCTATTTCAGAGTAAAGCCACTATGTGGCACTGTGACGAAGAAATACGGTTACCAAGAAGTCTTTCCAACTCAGGATCAATCATTCTTGATGCCCAAAGAAGTCTACAAACTTGTTAGAGATCAATATCGAGATGGTTAATTATTTGATTCTATTGAAGATGGCAAAGACTTGGTTGAAGAGCAGATCCATGAAGAAAGTTGCCAAGAAGAAGAATACCCTGATGAAGTGCAACTTCTAGATGAGCATAAGGAGATATTAGTATTTGTGCTCCCGCTTGACGAAGATGAAGTCATTCATCCTTGTTTTCCTCCTGCACATGAAGATGGAGAAGTGATTAGTCCCAATGATGCAAATACTTTTGTGAAAGGCCTCTTTGACATGGACGATATACACATTGACGATTTCATACAGATCGGGAGACGTTGATGGGATGTAAGTTGCTTCATCATTGATAGAGATCCCATTTACGACATTGAAGGTAGCTCTCAAGAAAAAGGGGTTGAGTTTTCATATTCATAGGAATGGTCTTCGTACATACATGATTCAGATATTTGGAAACCTAATGATGATATGGTTACAGACTTATTTGAAGATAACTTGTTGCAATATGATCGTCCATCCCTTGAGAGTTGTGATGAGTATCCTCTCGGTGACCCGAGCTTGTTCTATGAATATTCTCAACCACCATTGTGCTCAGATCTTGATAGGTTCCAGTACATGGCCATTCTAGAACAATCAAAAGTTCATGCTACCAAAAAGAAGTATTTTCATATTGAGACTTTTGGCAAGGATTTACAGATGAACAAATGACGTTTTCTAGGCCCAAGAGAAGAATTTTTCTATAGACTGGAGGCTATGCCTTGCCCCTTTTCCTCTTGTTTGGAAAACCATCAGCTCTTCTTGGGATCCATTACCTCCTCTCATCTTTCGGGAAGTAGTGACACTTCAAGCGAAGATGAAGAACAAGCCCTTGCAGATGACGAGATCGTTGAAGAAAACCATACTAATTTGTTGACGCTCTATCTTGATGAGGCATGTCATAGATTAAATTCGTTATGTTCCACAATCACAAATAAATATGGTTTCAGTGATGAAGAAGAGTTCCATGAAATGCATCATGTTGAAGATCCACTTGAAGTTGCCCTAATTTCTGTTCTTACTACACACGAAGACAAGGAGATGGTCAATTTCAGTCGTATAAATGAGCCATCATCTACATACGATAGTCTCATTCAGAGATGGATTGATCAGGCTTGTGGATGTTCTTTCCAACAATATTTCCTCCCTCCCATCCATCTCCATGAGTTTCATTTCATTTCATGATTATATGTCTATTTATGATCATGGTCATTATATGCTTGACTTATCTTTGTTGTATTACATGATTAAGCACAGGGGGAGATACCTTGATGAGATGATCAACTGGTTACATGAATTCACCTAACATTTCAAGACCTAATCTCCAGGGCCCCAGGTAAGTAGGTAGGTCATTTTTATTTCCTACATTTACATATTGATTGCTCATGATAGTTTAGTTGCATTTAATATTTCATTTTTCTCTACTTGCATATTGATTTCATGTTTAGCTCAGATTTATGAAAAAATGCTAAAATTTTGTTTTCTAGATTAGTTTTCATTTTTGGTTTTGATATATATAGACAAAGGGTGATAGATCCACCCTGGATTTTACAGTTTTATGTTTTAGTGTAGGCACAGGTCCACTAGGATATGCTACCATTCTCATGCACTCTACAATGAGTACATGTCCCAAGTAGGAGCCAGATGTTATCCCCAACTCCTAGGGATAACTAAGGAGATAATGTCTCGAGGCCCTCAAGTTGCAGACATGGAGTACCGAGAGACAACTTGACCAATAGTGTCCACTGGCATATACAGCGACCCACTTCACCACCATAACTCTAGGCTCATCACGATGATATCCACCACATCTTCTAGCCTCCAGAAGACATTGGGTCTTGCTCCATGAGGTACAACCCAGGTATTATGGTGAGTGTCATTTCAATATTTGAGGCATTTGAGTTTGTTGCATATATTACTTCTTTTGATTATGTAACGTTTTCTTGGACATTATGTTCTTTTCCCTGTTTCACTTTGATGGTTGAAATTGCGCCCTAGTAAGTGGGTCACCCTTCATTTTGTTGGATAATAAAAAGGAAGGACCTGACAGTTTCCCTGGTAGACATAACCCACACTGGGTGAACCACGTATATCTATGTCTCTATTGTATTTTGTATATTTTGCGTTTTATTTCTGCATTTGTTTTATTTTATTGATCCACGATCCTTTTTTTCTAACAACTGGTATCAGAGTGAAAGGTAAGTCGCAAGAAAAGAGGGTTCCTGGTTCGAGTGGGAGCAATGGCGAAAGATGGAAAGTTTAGGTTCGAGAAATTTAACAGCCAAAACTACCATTTATGGAAGATGTATGTAACACACCCACTACGGGAGCTAAGATTTTTCGCCTTTTTCTTTGTTCTTCATTGTCGAGGGATAGAGTTCCCGAATTCCTATGAGGTTCTGGCGTAGGCTAGGTCTTCCAATCATGACCTTCACCAAACCAATTCATGGGTTCTTTTGTTGAAAATCCGTTGTGTACAATTCACGCACCAAGTGTAGGATTTACTTCCACGTGTCCATTGGTTGTGACCCCGG
>SNQJ01S0036296.1:63255-94968 GCA_010110895.2 Picea sitchensis
CTCATGTTCCTCTCTATTCTTGGAGTAAATTAATATGTCGTCAATAAAAACCAACACAAATTTGTCTAGGAATTTGTTGAGCACACTGTTCATCAAGAACATAAAAGTGGCAAGGGCATTGGTCAATCCAAATGGTACTACCACAAACTCGTAGTGACCATATCTTGTCCTAAAGGTAGTTTTGTGGATGTCTTCACCCTTGATTCAGACTTGATGGTATCCAGATCTCAAGTCAATCTTCGAGAAGATAGAGGCACCTCTCAATTGATCGAACAAGTCATCGATCTTGGGTAAGGGGTACTTGTTCTTTATGGTTACGTTATTGAGTTGTCTATAATCTATACACAGTCGGAGGGTACCGTCTTTCTTTTTCACAAAGAGGACAGGTGCTCCCCATGGAGACACGTTGGGCTGGATATAACCTATGTCCATCATCTCTTTCAGTTGTAATTTAAGTTCAACTAGCTCAGGTGTGCTCATCCTGTAGGGTGTCCTAGACACTGGCACCGCTCCTGGTGCAAGTTCTATTGAGAAGTCGATGTCCCTTATCGGAGGTAGACCCAATACCTCTTTCGGAAATACATCTCTGTATTCTCTCAGTGTGGGGTGGTCTTCGAGGCTTGGTTTTTCACCTTCAATTGTTTTCAACACCTATATTGCATATAGTGGACATCCTTTTCTGCAATACTTTCACATTTGAAGAGCTGATATTTGTCTTACTGAGACAGGTTTTTGGATCCCTTGAAGGGTTATTCTCCTTCCTTCTTCACTCACACATTTCAAGGTTTTATGGTAACAGTCCAGTTTGGCTTTGTGGGTGGCTAGCCAGTCCATACCAATCAACAGATCATACGATCCAAGGGGTAGTATGTTAAGGGTTGCTTGGGTGGGGAATTTTCCCATAATGAATTGGCAGGCTGGTATGACTTCCGCTACCCTTCTTTTGGTGCCAATGGCTAACTGTACCAACCATGGCTTGGCATTTTTATGTGGATATAGTTTACATTTATCCACAACCTTAGGGGCTATATAATTCAAATTGAACCAGGGTCAATCAGAATAGACACTAGATGGTTGGTGATCATACCTTCGATTTCCACCACTGAAGCTTGGTGGTCATCTTGGTTATTATCCAACGCTGCATAAATTTGCGGCACACTCCTGGCCACATTATTGACGGTGGTAGCTTCTTGAACGTTGTAAATTCTTCGGTTGTTTTGTTGTCAGTGCGGGCAGTCCCTCAGTAGATGTTCTTCTCCACAACCCCAACATTTCAAAGGTTCTCTCTTTGGGTTATCAGTCTTTACTGGGGCAGATCCATAAATTTTATTTCTGCTCAAGGAGGGAAAGTTCTGTTGGTGTAAACTTCGGGCTGGGAGGCTCATCCTTGAGTTCTTTTTGTAGTCCTTAAATCTTGGGGAATTAAACCCCTTTTTCTAGAATCCCAAACTATTTTTCTGCTTCCAGCCTTCACGAGGTCCTGTCCGATGCCCAAGTTGTTCATAACAATATCTTTCCTTTTAGATAGTATCTTCTAGGGTCTTTGGTTTGTCAAATTCAATCTTGTTCTGGTAGTCCTTAGGTAGTCCACTGATGAATCGTTGCACCTTTTCCTTTTCTTCTTTTATGTAGGGTACATACCTCAACAACTCGAGGAATCTATTGACATATTCCTCTATGGTGAGTTGCCCCAGCTTGATTTCATAGAATTCTTTAGCCTTTTCGTCGAAGTATTTTTCCAACAGATATTTCTTCCTAAAGTATTTCTCAAAGCGTTCTCAAGACAAGTCTTCTTCATGAATCCCTTTTACATTCTTAAGGTCTTCCCACCAAATGGAAGCCTTTCCATTCAAGTTGAAGGTGGCTACTTGGGCCTTCAAGTTTTCTGAGAAGTCATGGACTTTGAAATACTTATTTAGTCCAAGCAGCCAAGCCTCTGCTTCCTCTCCTTTCTTTATTTCACCGTCGAAGGAGGGTGGTTTTTCCTTCTTGAACTCTTCAAGATTATGATTCTTGGAAATTTTTCGCTTCCTTCATTTTCTTTGGGAATGAGAACTAGTTCTGTTGCTAGAAGATCCCTCTGAGTCGCCATCTTCCTTTCCAGAGGAATCATTCGATGCTTTTCCCTTATCTCTGGGGTGGACCTTTCTCGAGGTTCTCCTCTCAGTGTGGCCACTAACATGACCACGTTTCTGTATCTCAAGTTCATGTTGCAATTGTCTTTGTATGTCGGATAAGCTCTGCAGTAAAACTTCATTAATTTCCGTTTTCTTCTCTTTCTCTTTTATCATGCTCTCGTTGTTATCCTTGCAGCTCTGCAATTCGACCATGAGGCTCCTCATAGTCTCGGCTAGATCTGGAGGGGTCCCTACCGCCCTCCTTTCATCAGACTCTTCATCTCTATTGTGGGATCCCTCCCATACTTCATGGTGAGTCACCATTCTATACATCTGTAATTTCCCACGGTTGATCTTCCGCTTGTGTGCAAAAGAAAAACGTTGGTTGTTAGTCAATGTTTATATTCATTTATAACCAGTACATAATTCATATTTTTCACATGCACACACACAATAAGATTTTTCATTCTTAACTTCGACTTTTAATTGAGGGGGTAAAGATAAAGAGTTACTCCTTTTAACAATACTCTGAATGGAGTCTCTATGCAACCCGTTCATGAGCCCAAGCAGGCCAAGTGTTGTAACCATGCTTTGATACCAATTTGTAACACACCCACTACGGGACAGAGTTCATTGTCGAGGGACAGAGTTCCCGAATTCCTACGAGGTTCTGGCATAGGCTAGGTCTTCCAATCGGGACCTTCACCAAACCAATTCATGGGTTCTTTTGTTGAAAATCCGTCGTGTACAATTCACGCACCAAGTGTAGGATTTACTTCCACGTGTCCATTGGTTGTGACCCTGGGCTAAGTCAAGAGGCGCCTTTCGCATTTCGGGACTTCGAAAACCGGGAGTTCAAAATACAAAGGAGTCGAGTCCTTCGGCACCACGAAACCCGAAATCCTATTCACACCAAGCTACTCTGGGATTTCACCTACTAGGACTTTGTGTACTGGGATTTCACGATGTATGAAGACCAGGGTTCATACCCTTCGGTTTCCTGAGTGCCGCAACACCAAATCCCATATATCTACTAGGCTCATTTCGTGGTTTTGCAAGTCGGGAGTTCGCGATATGAGAAGACAAGAGGTTTTCCCTTGGGGTATCTCATGTGTTGAAACGCCGAAACACCAAACTCTAGCCACGCTATACCATTTCGGGGTTTCTCATATCGGGATTTCGTGTCTGGCGAATACAAGGAAACTGACCCTTAGGATTCTCAGGTGACGAAACATCAAAATCTATTCATGCTCTATCATCTCGGGGTTTCACAAGTCGGGATTTCACAATATGCGAGGACGAGGGGCCTCGCACCAAGGATATTCGGGATCCGAAACTCAGAAGCTCATATATCCACTAAACTCACTTCGGGGTTTCGCAAGTTGGGATTTGGCGATGTGCGATGACAAGATGTCTCGCATCTGAGTTTCCCGGTAGCCGAAACTTCGAAGCTCATATATATACGCTAAGCTCATTTCAGGGTTTCACAAGTCATAATTTCGCGATGTGCGATGACAAGAGGTATCGCATCTGAGTTTCCTGGGAGCCGAAACTACAAAGCTCATATATATACGCTAAGCTCGTTTCAGGGTTTTGCAAGTCAGGATTTCGCAATGTGCGATGACAAGAGGT
Source organism: Picea sitchensis (assembly GCA_010110895.2). Classification (NCBI taxonomy): domain Eukaryota; kingdom Viridiplantae; phylum Streptophyta; class Pinopsida; order Pinales; family Pinaceae; genus Picea; species Picea sitchensis. The sequence continues at coordinate 67,005 of SNQJ01S0036296.1, forward strand.
CTCACATCTGAGTTTCCCGGGAGCCAAAACTCTGAAGCTCATATATATACACTAAGCTCGTTTCGGGGTTTCGTAAGTCGGGATTTCACGATGTGCGATGACAAGAGGTCTCGCATCTGAGTTTCCTGGGGGCCGAAACTCTGAAACTCATATACATACGCTAAGCTTGTTTCAGGGTTTTGCAATTCAGGATTTCACGATGTGCGATGACAAGAGGTCTCGCATCTGAGTTTCCTGGGAGTCGAAACTCCGAAACTCATATACATACTCTAAGCTTGTTTCGGGGTTTCGCAAGTCAAGATTTCGCGATGTGCGATGACAAGAGGTCTCGCATCTGAGTTTCCCGGGAGCCAAAACTCTGAAGCTCATATATATATGCTAAGCTCATTTCGGGGTTTTGCAAGTCGGGATTTCGCATCTGGCGACTACAATGAAACTGACCCTTGGGTATCTCGGGTGCCAAAACTCCGAAATGCCGAGAGGTATCCCTGCTAGGCTACTTTCGGTGATAGGGAAGAAGCAAATTCACGGGTTTACTAAAATGGTAGTCCTTGCAAGGGACTCACTCATCTCTGTAGGGTGTGGGAACTTTCCTGAAAGGAGGTGCCTTTGGGGAAATCCAACCAAGGCATCGTGTGAGTTAAGTGCAGGGGACAATTCTCCCAAGGACGGACTCGAAATCTGAACTTGTTTAGTATATATATATATATATATAAACCGAATATGGTCATACAAGTATAAGCATGCATCCACCATTTTTGATCAAAACACCAGGTAAACATTTCTATACAAAAACCTTTTATGAGTGTACAAACATGAGCATGCATTCCAGGAATATTCAATTTAAAATATAGGACATAAACACTTATCAGAAAACACCAGGTGTAACACAACTGCTGAGAGGTGTGCTCGTTTCCACCCAACCGTAGGCTCAACAACTCCCAACGAATTTACCACTAGCCACCCCCGAGCTAGACCACGAGGCTTTGAGACTCAATCTCCTACTTCCTGCTTGTCGGAGGTCAAGGACGAAGGTTACTCTCCTTCTCCTCTGCTCAAGACTCCCTATGTTTTCCCAGAGTTTCTCTGGTTCTCCTCCTATGATTCATGGTGTCTGCTCTCCCCCTCCCCACACTTCCTTTCTTGCTTTGTCCTGCAAGGTTGCGTGTGGCGCGAATTCCCCCGTAGTGGTCAGGTCTGAGGGATTCTACGGATGGGCGATTCACCCCCATCCCCTCATTAACTCATGAGGAGCCTACCCACCTACCATCCTAGCGAGTAATTCATTCCAGGGCCAGAGAGCAGCTTTGGTCTTTGAGCCAGTAAATACCAATACGGTATTGGTTCAGTGGAAATTAACGCCACCATTCCAAGTGCCTTCGACCACCTTTCATCAGCCATCGTGGTCTCTTTTTTCCAGCACATCCCCCTCCCAACAGTCATGCAACATATATTCACACATCATTTACATTCATCGACCCCTTTATACAGGGTCCGTCAAATCACACATTCACATCTTGGAGTTTTCCATAGTTCTTGGCCAATATAGTTATTTTTACAGACTGGGGGAAACAGGGTGTTACAATGTAGATGGAAGATTATTTATATTAGAAGGGGGATGCAGATACTTCACAAAAGGAATTTCTTGTCAGATCTTAAACAAATTGATTTGGATTTGTATGAGCACTGTGTTTATGGAAAATATAAGAGAGTCATATTTCTCAGAGTCAGAAAGGAAAAGAAGAGTGAAAAGTTGGAGCTTGTGCATACATATGTATGGGGATCAAATCAGGTATCATATCTTAGTGGTTCTCGTTATTATGTTACTTTTATTAATGGTGCAACTAGGAAAACTTAGGTTTATTGCATTCGAAAAAATATGATGTTTTTGATATTTTTAAGAAATGGAAAGATTTGGTTGAGAATGAGACACAAAAAAGGTTGAAGTGTCTCAGGTCAGATAATGGAGGTGAATACTTCAACAAGGAGTTTTGTGATTACTATTTATACCATGGGATTTGTAGAGAGAAGACAGTTCCAGGAACACCACAAGAAAATGGTGTATCAGAAAGGATGAACAGGACAATCATGGAACGTGCAAGGAGTATGAGTTGATTGCATGCAGGGTTTCTCGTACAGTTTTGGGAAGATGTTGTAGATATTGTTGTTTACTTAATAAACAAAGGGCCTTCAAGCTCCTTGGATGGTGTCATTCCAGAGGAGGCATGGACAGGTAAAAAGGTAAACTACTCATTTCTGAAGACTTTTGGTTGTGAAGCATTTGTCCATATTGATAAAGAAAATAGAACAAAGCTTGAGGCAAAATACAAGAAGTGTATCTTTATTGGATATGGTGTTTATGATTTTGGTTATTGCTTATGGGATTATGAAAATAAAAAAAAACATTAGGAGTAGAGATGTCATATTCAATGAGAAGGTCATGTACAAAGATCAGTTGGAGGGAAACAAACAAGAAATAGAAAAATTAGAATACACAGTGTTTGATGATATCACTGAAAAAGAAATTCCAAAGGTACTAGAAAATCAAAATGTACAAAAATAGGAGAAATAGGTACCTCAAACTCGTGGAAGTGTTTTTAGAAGATCTACCAAGTTAAGTAGACCCCCTGAACGATACTCTCCTTCATTGTATTATTTATTGTTCACTAATTTTGGTGAACCATAAATTTATGAAGAGGCAATGTAGGTAGATACTAAAAACAAGTGGGAGCAAGGCATGAAAGAGGAAATGGATTCCTTGGAAAACAACTAGACTTGGGACTTAGTTCAGTTTCCTGCAAGAAAAAGAGCATTGCAGAATAAAAGGTTGAAGGAAGAAGATGGAGGCAAAAAACGATACATGGATAGACTTGTTGTAAAGGGGTTTGCACAAAAGAAATGTATAGAGTTTGATGAAATATTTTCTCCTGTTGTTAAAATGACTTCAATTAGGACTATTTTAAGTCTTGTGGTAGTAGAAGATTTTCATCTTGAACAATTAGATGTACATACATATTTTCTCCATGGGGATTTGGAGGAAGAGATTTATATGCAGCAACCACAGGGGTTTGAGGTCGAAGGAAAGGAGAATTTGGTCTGCAGGTTGAAGAATAGCTTGTATGGACTAAAGAAAGATCCAAGGCAGTGGTATTTGAACTTTGACAGGTTTATGATAGAACAAGGTTATAGTAGATTTCATTCTAATCGATGTGTTTATTTTAATAAGATAGAAAATGGAAGCTATATTATCTTGCTATTGTATGTAGATGGCATGCTTGTCACAGGATCAAACATACATGATATAAATGTTCTCAAAATGAAATTAGCTAATTCATTTTCGATGAAGGATTTGGGTGCTGCAAAGAAAATCCTTGGTATGAGAATAACAAGAGACAGGAAAAATCGCAAATTGACATTGTCTCAGGGTGAGTACATAGAAAAGGTGTTGGAGAGGTTTAGAATGCAGAATGAAAAACCAGTTAGTACACATTTGGCCATCCATTTCAAATTAACCAAGGAAATGTGTCCTAAGACATATGAGCAGATAGAATACATGTCCAAGGTCCATTATTCATCAGCAGTTGGTAGCTTGATGTATGCTATGGTGTGCACAAAATGAGATATTGCACATGCAATGAGAGTTGTGAGCAGGTATATGATAAATCCAAGTAAACAACATTGGGAGGAAGTAAAGTGGATTATTAAGTATTTGAGAGGTACTAGTACTCATGCATTATGTTTTGGAGGTTCATACATTGTTCTACAAGGATATGTTGATTCACATATGGCATGTGATAAAGATAGTAGGAGGAGCACCACAAGGTATGTTTTCACTATAGTTGGAACACCATTAAGTTGGATTTCAAAACTGCAAAAGATTTTTTCACTTTCAACAATGGAAGCAAAGTATGTTGTTGCTACAAAGGCTAGTAAAGAGATGATTTGGTTACAAAGTTTTATGGAGGAATTGGGAAACAAGAAGGAGAATAGTAAGTTGTAATGTGACAATGAGAGTGTCATTCATATTGCAAAGAACTCAACCTTCCATTCTAAGACTAAGTATATACAACTTAGGTACCATTTCATACGATCCGTCTTGGAAGATGGACATTTGAATTTGGAAAAGACACATACTAGCCAGAATCCTGTAGACATGTTAACAAAGGTAGTAACTAGAGAGAAAATGAGTTCCTGCTCAGTTTTAGTTGGACTTCAAGAATGAAGGTGAAGATGAGAAATTTTCTAGGTCCAAGGTGGATCATATTCCAACAGGTACAAAAACAATGGAGTTGTTGTGATCAGTCTCCAAGTGGGATATTGTTAGTTGTGGAGACTAATTATCTTCTTGCTTCAAAGGTTTGTTTCAGTCATGCTTGGATCCCATTTCTCGATGGGGGGTATGGAGGGGATTTATCCCCCACTATTATCGTTAGGGGGTTCCAATGGGGGGGTGACAATTAATGGATCCCCCCCAACAGGGGATTTGGTGGCAGCGTTGCTGAAGTGAAATTTTGGGAAAAAATGCCTTGTAAAATATTGTAATTTCGTATTCAATCTAGATTGTTCATTATAAGGTTACAGATCTGACGGTAGAAGATATGTTAGGGGTTTTTTCCCTAGAAGGAAACCCTATTTTCATGAGGGAATTGTTTTGCGACTATGTATGTGAGTGAATATTGTATTCTGAGAGAGGAGATTGTGAGAGAAAGAAGAGGAAGTTACAACGGGTGTGATGTAGGTTGTATCCCTTCATTTTGTTGGATAATAAAAGGAAGGACCTGGAAATTTCTCTAGTTGACATAGGCCACACTAGGTGAACCACATATATTTGTGTATCTATTGTATTATGTATCTTTTGTGTTTTTTTTTTTGTTTTTTTTTTTCATTTTATTGCTCCACTATCCTATTTTTCTAACACCATCTCCTTACCTTTTGTGATTTTGGGTGTGCTGACCCAAGAAGTGGTTGTCCCTCATTTCATGGGAAGAAAGGGTTGAAGGCTCAGAGAGGAGATGGATGGAAAAAGATAAAATCTTAATTACAAACCTTTCAGATGCTCGCCCAAAGAGGTCTTGAGAGCAATGAAACGCTTCTCCTAAAAAATCTAAGACCTGCAAAAACAAACACATAACATAAATGTCCCACTTGATTGAGGGATTTACACAAAGTTCATTACAAGATAGACTATACCCTCATGGCACTATGTGTACTTATCCCTTCAAGTGACACTTTGGTACTTCCCCCCAAGATAATCGATTCACCCTAGGGAGTACCCAGTTTTTGGACCTTAATTAATTAATGGMAATGAATGGGCTTGGAAAAAGTATGCATTTAAAACGAAGGTGCAACACATCCTCTACAGAGGCACCCATAAATGMGACACTACAACCCCTTGTATGTCATGAACCCCATGCCCAAAATTTCCCCCTCCATCCACCGCACCTCATCCACATGACTTAGAAAGAGGTCCACTCAGGAAACAACCCTAAACTTGAGGTATGATTCACCCAATAGGTCATTTTGTCAATCCTCCCATACCTAAAATTAGAAAATTGCGTAGGATCTTTGAGCACTTGTTTATTTTGATGAGGTAGTTTGGATGTACATGCTTATATGGACATTTTATTGATTTTATTTACTCATAATGATGAATTTGACTTGAGATCATTGGAGGGCATATTCATTGTCTTTGCAGGACCTATTTGGTGGATAGTTTTGTAAGAACAAGCCTAACTTGGGCTTCCTTGGGGCTTGATGCATGACATGCCTTTGGAGGCCTATAGTACACCTTGGAAGATCTTATCCAACCCCTAAATTCCAAACGACTTTATTGAAAGGGCCAAAACATCACCTTTTGAGGGCTTGACGTCACCCTAGGGCTAGGTTGTGGTGGTGATGTATGTTTTGATGGAAATTTAGAAATTTTTGGAGGAAGAGGCCCATGGATCATGGAAGAAAGGATTTGGTTGAAGAAAATTGGACTTTGGAATCCTAGCACTCCCTTCTCGAACTCAACGACTTGACCAAAAGTGCCAAACGTTGCCCAAAAAAGGGGTGATGTCTTGTTTTTAGGGTTTCTCTTATGTGCAAACTATGAATTAAATAATATTAATTTTGTAAAGGATAAAGGTAAAGGATGTTGACACCTTATCTTGTGTTTTACCCTAATTTTTGTGGATAAACATGCTTTAGAACATTTTGTATAAATAGAGATCAACTCTATTTCATTTGGACATAGCTCTCCCATTGTGAGAAGACATATTGGTTGAAATTTGCGCCCTGTTTGGAATTTTTGATATATCTCTCTTGTATAAATACGTCTTGATGATATTTCTTGGTGAATGCTTGAGATAACGTGGTGTTCCCCTCTTGAAGGATTATGTTCTTGCTCTTGTATGGTAATTTTCTTGGTGAACTAGGGTTTGATCTCTCTCTCTTTTGGAATTGGTAAGAAAAATATGCATTTGTTAGTTCTTTCTTGCATGTTCTTGGTCATTTTTGGTTGAAACCCTAGGAGGAGTATGTTATATACACCCTCCATTAATCTTCATCTTGTTTTCTAATTTTATAAGTCATTTTGGGCAAGGGTTGCTAGGATTAGTACAAGTGTGTACACACTCTTAGATTTACCCTAATTTGATTGGCATGCTCTAGGGAGTAAGCGGATTTACACCCTCAGGGATTTTGTTGATATAACTCGTGTTTCAAAGAATCCATTCACCTATTTTATAAAGGCACTAATATGAAGTTTTTGCATTGGAGAAATAAATTGTTTTCCTTGGTAAACGTGATTTAGTGAGATATTGATCTTGTTCAAGTTGGAAAATTTTCTGCATGTTAAGAGTTTGTCAAGGAAACTGGGGCATGTTTATTGGCTTGGTATTCTTAGAGATATAAATCATTAAAATATACAACCATTAGGTTTGCAGAAAATATTTCTTTTGCTTACTTATAACTCACAATGTATCAACCATAAAAAATTGCTAATAATTTGCCAGCTTAATCTACTAGTCCTAGTGCATCTTTTGGGTGGATTTTTGGCAATTTGATGATGTATTGAGACCCTTCGCCAACTACTTTTTGATGCTATATTTGGATGAAATCCTCATCTTCATTAGAATGTGGGAGGAGCACATGCGACATATTCAATAGGTTTTGAGCACTCTACAGTAGCACAAGCTATATGACAACTTGGAAAAATTATCTTTTGGCATGAACAAGGTCCAATACTTTGGCTACATTGTTGATGAACATGGGGTACATGTTGATCCAACTAAGATCCAATTCATCCGTGACTGGCTAGCCCCGACCACACTGAACGAGCTTCGCTTCTTGGGACTAGCCAACTTCTATCGACGGTTCATGTTGGTATTCTCCCATATTGCATGGGCCCTCATCCAGGTGACCAAGGGAGGTGGCAGGGCCAAGTTCTTGTGGGGGAAGGAACAACAAAGAGCATTCAATGATATTAAGTGTCGCTTTTTCTCAGCTCCAGTACTCTCCATTGCCCGATCTGCAACAACCATTCGAGATTGAGACTGATGCATCTGACTATGCTGTGGGTGCAGTTATCACTCAACATGGTCATCCAATGGCATACCATAGTGAGACACTCTTAGATATTGTCCGTAAATACCCCACCTATAATAAGGAAACTTATTCCATTGTACAATCCCATCATCAATGGAAACATTACATTTTGGGAAAGGAGACAATCATACACACTGATCGCAAGACTCTGTAGTTCATACAGACACAGGGGAAATTGCAGAACAACCGCCATTATAAGTGGCCCACCTACCTGCAACAGTTCCATCTCAACATCAAGTATAAGACAGGTATCTCAAATCATGTCGTTGACTGCCTCAGTCTCCCTCCTATGGCTGCACTCACCATTGTGCTCTATTCCTGTGGAAATGAAGCATCTAAGTGCCCCAACTTTATCAGCAAGATCCAGACTTCGCCACCACCTATCAATGCTTGGGTACATGCGTGACTGTCATCGATTTTCACATTCAAGACGGACTATTATGCCACATGGGCCATCTTTGTGTTCTTACAAGTGAGAATGCAAAGTTGATTTGGGAAGACCACTACAGTCGGATGGCAAGACATTTTGGCGTGGAGAAAACTGTGGTCATTCTTTAGAAACATTTTTAATGGCCCAAACTTCGACAGGATGTCAACAAGTATATCAAATCTTGTAATGCATGTGCCATTTCCAAGCCATCCATCAAGAAGCAATGCTTATACACCCCTCTTCCTACTCCTAAGAAACCTTGGGAATCCATATCAATGGATTACATGTCTGGCCTTTCGTCCACCAGGAAAGGAAATGACTGTGTATATGTGGTCATTGATTGGTTTTAGAAGATGGCCATCCTCACAACCTGCATGAAGAATATCACAGCGGCAGATACTTCCAAGATATTATTCGAATGAGTGTGGGTCCACTTTGGGATACCACATACCATCATATCCGACTGGGACAAAGGTTCCTCAATACATTTTGGTCGAGTCTATGGTCACTGTTGGACACCAAGCTCACAAAATCCACTGCTTTCCACCCCCAAACAGACGACTAAACATAGGTCATCAATCGGATGATTGTGCACATACTGTGCATGTACAACTCTAAGCATCCAAGTACATGGGATGAGAGTCTCCCCTATGTTCAACACAATTATAACAGGGCTCTCTATAGCTCCATCGACCATAACCCATTTCAGGTGGGGCTGGTATTCCAACCCTTGGGACCCATTGATGTTGCACTTCCTCTTGCCAGCACACAGACAAACTCTTCCCATGATCAGTCTGTGATTGACAAAGCCACCAGATTCATTTAGTGGATTCAACACATCCACCAACATGTCCAAGATATTTTGCATAAATCTAATGCTAAGTACAAGCGACGCCATGATCAACATAGGGTACCACACAATTTTTAGGTTTGCGACAAAGTCTGGTTACATTTGTAGAAGGAACATCTCACAGGGCCCCATTGGAAGCTCCACACACTTCTCTAGGAGCCTTACACTATCACCAAGGCCATGGGTAGTAATGATTTTGAGCTCAACACTCCACCCTTCCTTGGCCTGTACCCAGTGTTCAATGTGGACCTCCTTCGACCATATTTTCCACCATTATTGGACACATCAGAGATCGTAGAACAACTAAAACCCATAGAGCTCAACCCTGACCACATGGAACCACTGATCAGATAGTGGACACACAGGTCAAGGGCACTCGCCAGCAGAGGATCCAACTTTATCGGGTTGTCAAGGTAGGGAAAATCCTACAGCAAGGTAAGTGGCTCACTTGAGGCCAAATCCAACAGAATTTTCCTCACTTGATGGGGGAATTAAATGCAATGGAGACCATTTCTTCCTAAGGGTGGAGGATTGATCCAGATGGCTATTAGTGGCCACCCACCTATTCCAACTAGATCCTCTTGTCCATTTTTAGTTCAACATGTTCTTTTGTACCTCTTTGTAATTATGGGTTCTACACTTTTGGGGCTGTCTAAAACCCTAAACATCTTCGAGATGGATATTTATGTCCTCTCACCTAATCCAACTAGATTATTTTGTATGTTTTCATGTCATAACATCTTGTTGTACTTCCAAGGCCGTTTTGGAGTCCTAAACAATGTTTTTTTGGCTCGCCATAGTCAAACTATAGATGAAGTCAGAGTTTGAGGGAAAAATGTGTAGTTCTCTGAAATACCTTTCCAATGGGCTATCACGCGCCTAAAACGAAGGTTGTATGCAAAAGTTACGAACTCGAGAAGTTGAGGTACCAACTTACCCATAGGGGCCCACATGACTTTTGACGTTTCACCTCCTAGGGTTAGGTTTTTGGATGTCTAGGGTTTTGGAATTCATGAGTAATATCAAAAACGACTCTAGAGCCTCATTGTAAGGCACTCTGCTCAGATGGATGCACATAGCAGCCACATCTCTTCTCAGAGATAGCTACCACCATTCGAGCAAGTGTTTCAGTTCTGCAATTTTACAGTTTCAACCTATTTCATTATTCAATAGAAGATAATGTTCACTTGATGTTTGTGTTATTCTTCATATCTACGTGTTTATTGTATTCAGTCTGTTAATCAGTTCGTTCTGCTCCTAAATCTGGATTATTATACGACTTTACCTGACATTTTCAGGACTTGACCTTCAGGGCCCCAGGGCCTCAGGTAAGTAGGTAGGTCATCTTGCTTGCTTGCATTTGTGTTTTGCTTGCTCATGGTAGTTTAGTTGCATTTCATTTTCACTTTTCATTTTTATCTTCTTGCATTTATACATTATTGATTTACATCATTTGCTTTCATATTACATGTGAATATAGAAATTTTTGAAAAAAGTGCAAAAATTTCTTCTCTAAGATTAGTTGTCAATTTTTAATTTTTGAGATTTTGATTATATGAACAAAGGATGAGTGTTCCATCCCAGATGCCCAAACATGTTTTTCTGTTTCAATGTGTGTAGGAATGTGTCTTACCAGGAGATGTTGCGGTTCTCATGCACTCTACTGCAAGCACATGTCCCCAAGTAAGAGCCACATGTTATCCCCCATTTCTATGGATGCCTAAGGAGATGATGTCTCAAGGCCCTCAGGTTGCAGACATGGAGTACCGAGAGACAGACTAGTAGGCAAATCCCCACTTCACACCACTCATCACCATGAGATCGATGGCTACACCATTCACCACACCAACTTGGATCATAGAGGACAAAATGTATTTCTCCATGAGGTAACAAGTCCAACATTGTGGTAAGAGTCATTTTAATAAATGAAGCATTTGAATATGTTGCAAAGTGTTTTTCCTTGATTTTGAAAAAAATTGCTTGGAAATTATTCTCTTTGCCGTATTTCACCTTGGTGGTTCACATTGTGTCCTAGTAAGTGGTCACCCTCATGGAAATGGTTGCAACTAGGGGGTCTCCTTGATGAGTCATTGTACCATTCTTGCACATACTTTCCACTTTTCATGTCTCTTTCCCTTAGTCTCCTCATCTTTTGGGTTTTCGAGCCACATTGACCCAAGAAGGGCTTGTACCTCTTTTCATGAGAAGAAGGGGCTAAAGGCCTAGAGGCTTGTAGCTAGAAAAAAATAAAATACAATCATAAACCTTCCATATGTGTTACACATTATTTTGGTCACTCTGGTGATATATCTACAGTTATGTGTTCAAGCTCTCATAAGGACCTTTTGCCTGAGAAAAGTGATTGTTTTCTTCTTCTACAAAACATATTTTTAAGATGAGTTCGTAGGTTACATGTATTGTAGGGTGCGAGAAACCCTGATTCTTGCAGGCTACTCTATACTTGGATTGCAAGATGTTTGCAGTTTGCTTTATAAGTAGGGTGCGAACCTGCTTCAAAGCTTAAAACGGAGAAGAGGTTACGAAGGTTCTAGAAGAGGATCTTCTAGAAAATGAGTTGGCATTCGCATGGTTGGCATCCTACTGACTTATTAGATTTAGTGGGATCATCCTCATCCCTTTAACCATCTCTCCTTCTCCTATATAATGAAAGGTTTATCAAGGAAGAGGTGAAGCAAGATTGAATAGAGAATTGATGAAATAATAGATTCAGAATTGTGTGAGGAATCCTATTTGAATTGATTCTTGAGGCCTCCATTTGTCCATCAAGCCATAGTGGATCTTCTTCATGCAAGTGTGGAGAAAGTGTGTGTGTTGGAACGAAGGACCACCGAAAGGAATCTTGCGAAATCAAGGCAATATGGTTGTATCTTCTACTTTCATTTAATATAATACAGTGGCATGTCCCTTTCCCATAAAATCACTCTTATTTTATTACATGACTCCTTGATCACATGTTTAAGTCTTCATTGAATGTATTATTGTTGCTTTCACCTCGGTCGATTTGTGTCGTTGTAGATTTGATATCACAAGGCTACCAAAGCGAAGCAGGGACAAAAAAGACATAAGGAAGCGATATCTAAAGGTACGTCACTTATTCCTTCTTCAATGGAAAATTCAATGATTGTAACTTAGGGAAAGTGTCATGTCCTGTCCTGTTTTGTTCTAGATCTAGGTGGATCTAGAGAGATCTGTTAACGTTCGCATATATCGATTTATCCTATAACAAAATTGGTGACTCCACTGGGGATATGACTCATTTTATGGTTTTTTGTTGGCCATTTTCTCTTAGCCTACTTTTTTCATTGCCAACCAGTCTCTGAGTTTGTAGGAGACCCATATAGACTCTCTGGACCTAGAAGTTCACTCAAAAATTTTGTCCCTTTTCCAAAGTTTCCTTGATTACAAACCTTCTTGCACTGTACCTCTCTATAGCCTACGAGGACCATTGATTTTTGCACCCTACTGTTCAGTCCAGTGTGACCTTCTCGCACCCTACCAGTGTCTAGATTGTGAGAATTCCTAATTTTCACACTGTACCATACTACTAGGCTGCGAACTCATTTGTAAAAGTTTTGGATTAGGTCTTCTTGTCTTTTTTGATGCCCAGATTTGTTTCTTTACTTGGGAAGAACTTATTTTGCCAGTGTTTGACTGTTTCTTGACTTCAAATCTTGCGGTTGATTGGTTTTCGGAGATCGAAAACTCTTCTTAATAATTTTTTCCCAGTTTTTACTTCTTGACCTTTTATCAACAAGGGTATAATCTCTGATTCTGAGATCTGAGTGCTTGTTTGGTCAAAAGTCTTTGATTGGATTAGAAGTTGGGATTAATTGTCCTTTTAGATTGCTTGTTGCTTGGAAAGTTCTTTGTCCATGTGCATTTGAAGAGACTTTTTCTTGTCAATTTTTTATTTTTTGTTTCCATTGAAAGATCGATTTGGGTGTTTGTTGAGTATTTTATTTTCATTGGTTTCTTACTTTTTTGTAGTTCCATCCCTATTTTTTTTTTGGTTTCTAAAAAAAAAATTAAAGTCTTTTCTTTTAAGCAATCATTTATTCATAAAATATTGGTGTTAAAATCTTGAAAGAGAACGAATAGTGAATTTACATTGTCAATGATTGTTTGGTACTATCTTTAAAAACATAATCATACATCGTAGTTTGCATTGTTCTAGAAAACTCCTTTTTCCCTGTTGTAGATGGAATTCATCGAAGGAAAGTTTGTATCATTCATTTCTATTTACGCATTGTTGGGTCAAAGTCTTACACAACATTGGTTTCATTTCCGTCTCCCTCTTGCGTAACAATGACCTTTAATAATATTGCACAACTTTGAAATTAAACTAGTAACATTTTCTAGGGTTCTTTTGCACCAACATTAGCTAGGCTAGAGCTTTGGAATAGGTAGTGAGACACACTCTCCAAAGCGCAAAACACACAATAGTATCTTGTGATAGGGAGTGTCAAATTCCATTTGCAACATTTTGTCCTGGGAAGCCCTTCTCACACAAGGGTCAAACCTGAGGTTTCATTGAGATTGACAAAGTTACTCACCCTGCTTTGTTGATCTCGGTGTAGAGATCGCACGTATTACGGGGGTCGCTTGAAGGTATACCCACAATGATGAGTGGAAGCCTCTCAAGTTGATTTCGGGCTAGATACCCTGCCCTTCCGTGTGGATCGGACTATTGACTGTTCCCCAAGGCATCATTGTTGTTTGTGGTAACTTTAGTAGCCTATCTTCTTAGCGTCTTACACAAGGTGATTGTGGAAGGGTAAGTCTTCACAACACAAGGTGATTGTGGAAGGGTAAGTCTTCACAGTACCTGGAATCGACATTGGCCAGACTCACTCGAGCTCCTTGGAGGGTATACCCACGATTATGTGTGGGAGCTTGCACCAGGGTGTAAGTCCGTTAAGAAGGTTGTCAACGTAAGTTTTCCACCCTAGCCCATCCCCTTTTTGTCTCAACATCGTGACGTTGGATTTCATCACCAACTAGTGACTTCGAAATAGAAAGGTCTTGTTTGCTTGGTTTTGATTCCTAGATTTTACTAGAGCGTGTTGTTTATTTCCATAAGTTGGCCATAGAATTTCTTTCATGAGATTTTAGCTCAATCACCATTGACCCCCCACGTCGCTCACGTAGAATGCAAGGACTACCCCCAGAAGATCTGGAAGGTTCTCAACCCTTACCTACCAACTCACTGGAGGGATCTCCTCAACAGAGTGAAGTCCAAGACGTTGCGACTCCACGAGTGGAAAGAACTGACCCTTTATACCAATTCCAAATTACAGATTCTCTATAGGGCTCACGACTTCCTCCCGACTCTGTGAGACGTATTGTTCGAGTGAAGTCATCCAGAGATATTGTTGTTGAATCTTCTGGATTACCAACCGGACCTTTCACAGTCCCTGAAGGTCAGGATCCTTTTTGGACTACTGGAATTTTTAGACAGGATCTCTTTGGCTCGTGAACAAGCATTGATATCACTGTCACCCCTGAGCCACTCGAAACATTCGATCCAAACGCGATACCTTTTACTTATGCCTATTATTTCCCTGGTTTAGATGCTCAGCCAACTGACCATATCTTGACTATCCCCCTTTAGATGGCCCATTATACAATGGTCCTAGATACTACGAATATTCACACCAGGAATATGATGGCTAGCTAGGCCCCCATTGGTATGCCGCTATTTCCCATACTCACCCCGACGCTTCCCCCCCGGATATCATGTGTTGAATGCTTCTATTCTCGTTCCTACACAAATCCCATCCGAGACTCTTAGAATTTCCACTCCTTCTGGGCACCATCTTGTTCCTGGTTTTATTTCAACACTTCCTTGACCCCCTTCCAGAGGGTCTCTTCCATCCCCTATCTAAGGAACCGACCCTAGTGGCACCACCCAATCTTTCACACCTAATTACCAAATTCCTGTTGGCGGACAATTTCACCTTAGAGGCCAAACACAATCCCCTTTTGGAGGTCAAATCCCAATTGGGACGCAACCTCYGATTGGAGGGAAACCCCCACCTACCCCACCCTCTATATAGAACATACCTGCATCCTTRGCCCAGTATTGGAGCTATMTTATCCAAAATAATCCTCAATCRACTGGGGGAAACAACCTCAAGCTATCTCTTTCATACCCCCTAGTACAGGCCAACCATATCCAGGTCTGTCGAATTCCATTTGAGTCTTGAACGCTGGACCCAATGTCCCTGTTCAAGGGAACCGACCTAACCAATACAACCCTATAAATTACATGCCTCCACACCAACAACCGAATCTGCCTAGATCTTCGCATTATATGCAAACTGCTTATGGTCCTACTGGTATACCTACGGGACTTCCTCCCCAAAGTCACCAGTACCCCCACGTGAATAGACAGTTACCCTTCTTAGCCACCCTGGACCTCCCTAATCTGTCTAGAATTTTAAACGATCCTATCCGTCACTCTCCTCAATGGCTTGTCATACCAGCCAAACTACCATCCAACATTCCTAATTTCAATGGCAAACCTGGAGAGGACCCGAACAATCATGTAATGACTTTCCACCTTTGGTTTTCGTCCAACTCTTTGATGGATGACTCTATTCGATTACGTCTTTTTCAGCGAACTCTCACGGGTTCTGCCGTGAAGTGGTATATAGAGTTACCATGAGGCTTCTTCCCTGACTTTAGCACCCTTGCCATGGTTTTCTCACCCACTACCAGTTACCAATCCGTTACGAAACGGGAACCAAAATTTTGAGTTCTTTCAAACAAACCAAAGCCACTGATATCTCTGATCACATTCATGAATGGCGACAGAGACGACGTCTCATCAAACTCAAGCTTCTCGATCAGTTACTAGCAGAGTGGTTCATGAAATCATTCATGAATGACATCGCTCGTGACATCGCCATGGGTGGAGTTGTCACAGAAGAATAGGCGATCAATCATGCTCAATACCTTGACCTCATTTACACACAAACATGTACTCTTTACGATTTACTCCCTGACGCACCTCGTCCTTCTAATACTGCTACTTCAACTACTCCTGCTATGTCTCATACGACTGATGGTGTGATTGGCACTTTCCACGCCCAACCCCACTTCGTACAAGCCTCTACCACCAACTCCAAGTTCATTGCTTCTAATGTTCAACATGATCTGTCTCCTACTCCTCCCGCCGGTAAGACGTCTGAGGTGAACTCTGTTCAATCTACCCTTGCCAAAAAGAATAAATCCAAAAAAGGGAAGGGTAACAAAAAGGAGGATAAAAATAATCCGCAATCTGAGAAGACCAAAAAACAACTTGTTGACGATAAAGATAAGCGCAAACCCCGATACCCTTGTCTTATCTGTGGTGATGATCACTACACTAAATATTATCCAAGACGAGCCGAGGTTACTAAGTTCCTTCAAGGGACCCCGAAACTGCCTACCTCGACCGTGTTGTCACAACCCTTCTCTTCTCAATAGCAGGCCCAATTGGTCATTCATGACCAACCTTCCCCTTCCACTACATCCTATGTCTTAATGTGTACAGGTGATTCAAAGAAGAACGACGTCACACTTACCACTCGAGCCAAAGATTATTCTTCCTCCAAAGAGAGGGTTGATGAAATACCTCCTTCGTTGGTCCAACCATCTCTCTTAGCTCCACCTACCAATGGTCCTCTTCATCTCAATCGACCGAGCCTAGATACAGTTCTTCTCCCTCCCCCAAAGGGTGTTGTTCGAAAGTCTGCTTTCAATCCTCATGCACGTGCTGCCCAGAACTACAGTATTGTAGAAGATCTGGCCCAAGCACCGTCCGCGATGTCAGCCCTCGAATTCCTTCAAAGTTTTCCTACACAATGGAAAGCACTGTTTAAATCCATTGGTGGAATCGACCCTACGGATACGAATTTAATAATTTTTGACTTGGAAGATCACATTCCATGGTTACCCCCTCAAATCGCATTCCAAATACAAGTTATTGTCTCTGACAAGAACATGTGTAGAACAGTCATTGATGAGGGTGCCTCGATGTGTGTCATGTCTATTGCCTGCTGGAAAGCCATCGTCTCTCTTCCCTTAACCGAATCACACAACATGCTCAAAACCTTTAATGGATCTGGGTTTAATACTTACGGTGTCCTCCCTTCGTTTCCTATTACGTTAGAAGGCAAAACGATCAATGTTGAAGTTGAGGTCTTTGAAGCTCCTCTCGATTACAATCTTCTACTTGGCCATAGCTGGATCGATTCCATGTGTGTAGTTGTGTCCACTCTTTTCCATGTCGTACATTTCCCACATCAAGGAAAAGTAATTACGGTGGACCAATTGGCCTTTTTTTAACTCTGATACACATACCAACAACATACCTTTCATTGCGAAAACACCTCCTAGATATGAGAATGTCGGTGTAGGTCTTCTTAAAGATTCTTCTTTGATGGGTACTTTCCCCATTCCACCATCCGATATTCCACATCCATCTCTCGCCTCGATCAACATGATTTCCACCTCTGTTTGAGAAACCTCTATGTCTTCTGACCCGTGGATAGTACCCAACCTCGGTGATCCTCTTCGCTATGGCAACCAAATGCCTTTAAGTCCGGTCGAATCCGCTTATCAAGCCATTCAATTGACAACCCCTTCTACCCCCTCTCTTGGTGATCTATCTCCAAATCCATTCCATGTCATTTTTCCTACAGACAAGATGATTATGTCTGTTATGTCCATAGAAGATACCCCTTGGGACAATGGACATCATCATTCCATTCTCTTCCTGGAACAACACACCATTGCGAGTTACCAATGGATTTTGACTTCGTCGACCGTTGTTGTCGTTTCTATCGTTCTCGAGTCTCCACACGATATGTTCTACAAAGAGAACTTAAGTAATATCTCACCCACCATCCCCCTCGACATATCCATTAAACCTGGAATTGTCGAAATTGTACATAACGGAGCTTCGTGTTCCAATGACGAATTTGTCACCTACAAGTCTCTTTTTCAAGAATTTTGTGACGTCTTCGCATGGAGCTATGAAGAAATGTCGGGTATTGACCCCGACATTGTTGTACATGAGATTAAGACATACCCGGGTGCTAAACCCATCCGACAATGCCTTCGTCCGGTCCACCCATGTAAAGCAGCTTCTATCAAGAATTAAGTTGAGAAACTTCTTAAATATGGCTTTATTTATCCTATGTCTCTAACTGACTGGGTTTCCAATCTTGTTTCGGTTAACAAGAAACAAGGTATGATCCACATATGTGTTGATTATAGGGATATTAACAAAGCTTGTCCTAAAGACAACTTTCCCACCCTCTTCGTTGACCAGAACGTCGATGATTGTGGCGGGAGTGAAATCTTCTCTTTGATGGATGGTTTCTCTGGATATAATCAAATCAATATCGTACCCGCCGACCAACACAAGACAACTTTTACTTGTCCTTGGGGCACTTTTGCCTACCATAAACTACCCTTTGGTTTAAAGAATGTCAGCGTGACTTTTAAATGTGCTATGTCTTATTCCTTTCATGATATAAATCACATTGTCCAACTATATCTCGATGACCTACCGACTCATTCCATGCACCGTGTCGATCATCCAACACACCTCTGAGTCATTTTCCTCCGATGTCAGTTTTACCATATATGCTTAAACCCGCACAAATGTGTTTTTTGCGTAGAATCCGGCTGACTTCTAGGCTTTATTGTTTCATGTCAAGGGATCAGGGTAGATCCTTTGAAGGTCGAGGCGATTCTCAATCTCCCTCCTCCTTCCTCACTTCACCAGCTACAAAGTTTGCAAGGGAAGGCAAACTTTCTACGTCGTTTCATTCCAAACTATTATGAGTTAACCCTCGGATTTACTCAACTGCTCAAGAAAGGTTTTGAGTTTGTATGGGATACCACTGCCAACACAGCTTTTGACACTTTAAAGCTGACTTTAACCCGTACCCCACTACTTTTCCCACCCGATTACAGTTGTGATTATTTCTTGTATCTCGCAGTTTCAGACTACACCATTGCTATGGTTCTAGTCCAAGAGGATGATTCTCATGATGAACATGTCATTTATTATTTGAGTCAGAGTCTCACGACTACCGAAACCAAGTATTTACATGTTGAAAAACTAGCCTTGGTCGCTGTCCAAGTTGTTCAACGTTTCCGACACTATATCCTTTTACGCAAGACTACTGTGATTTCCAACTGCAACCCTATGCAACACATTCTTACACTTTAATTGCTAGGGGGAAAATTCTCTAAATTGATCGTAATACTCCAGGAATTTGAATTAGAATTCAAATGCGCTAAGTCCAAGAAATCCTTGGTGTTTGTCGAATTGATATGCGACCTTCCCTGTTCTGAGACGAAAAATGTAGCAGAGGATTCATTACCCGATGAATCTCTTTTTCTGATCAGTTCCGATGACCTTTGGTATGGGGATATCATTATATATCTCAAGACTCAGACTTTCCATCCCACTTTGTCTAGMACTGACCGTCATCGAATATGTTACCAATCCTATCAATATATTATCGTCGGTGATACTCTTTATCATCGTGGGATTGACTCCATTTTTCATCGATGCCTCACTTTTGACAAAGCCGAGAAAGCCTTAAATGACTGGCATTTTGGATCATGTGGTGGTCACATGTCTGGGTATGCTACTACCCAAAAGATCTTACGAGCTGGGTATTTTTGACCTTCTTTATTCAACGATTGTATTATCGTTGTCCGAAAATGCCACGCTTGCCAAACATACAAAAACAAAATACGATCACACCCTACTCCTCTACACCCTGTAGTGTCCGTTGGACCTTTTGCGAAATGGGGTATCGATTTCATGACATGTCACCCTCACTCGGTCGGGGGGCATGGATACATTATTGTAGCCATAGATTACTTTATGAAATGGGCCGAGGTGATGCCTACATTCGACAATACCGAAAAGACTGCAACACTATTCATATTCAATCACATCATTGCTTGGTTTGGTGCTCCTCAAGATATCGTTACTGATCATGGTAGCCACTTTAGAAACTTCATGATGTCAAAACTCACCGAAAAGTTGGGTCTTCGCCATGAAAACGCAACACCCTATTACCCACAGGCCAATGGCCAGGTTGAAGCAATAAACAAAGTCCTCATTACCATGCTTCGACAAATGATAGGGATTCACAAAACTAGTTGGCACACGATGTTGTTTTCATCATTGTGGGCTTACCGAACATCCGTCAAGTCTGCTACCAGGTTTACACCTTTCCAATTAGTTTATAGTCTGGAAGCCATCTTGTCGATTGAATGTGAGATACCGTCTCTAAAGCTAGCCGTTGAACTTCTCCCAAACACTTCTGCTGAAGAAGAACATCTGTTGTATCTTATGCAACTAGACGAAACCCGTCGTGATGCCATCCTAGTTATAGAAACCTAGAAGAAACGCATCAAAGCCCAATACGACAAACATGTCAAGCCACACGTTTTCTCTAAAGGTGATCTAGTTCTCCTTTATGAACAAGATCAAGATTTGCTAGGAGCCGAAAAATTTAAGGCTATGTGGCGAGGTCCTTATATTGTCAGACGAGTGTTGGAGAAAGGAGCCTACGAGTTAGTGGACTATGATTGTATCCCTTTGAGTGAACCCATAAATGGGCTTTACTTAAATAAGTACTATGCTTAGGTCATCTGTGCATGAGTGCTTGTATTTTATTGTATCATACTTTTGTGTGTTACTTTAGTGTGTTTTTTCGTTATCTGGTTTCTACCCTCAACCACTTACCTTGCATTGTGCTTGGCTTTCATATGTCGGAGTCTTCACTACCCCACATTGGCTTCGTCGATGGCGCTGGTCTTAGTACTCAGAACCTTGCTTCTGTTGCATGGGCACCTTATGCACCTACAAACAAACTTATCAGTCTACGAGGTGTTTTCCTCAGTCGTGCGACCAATAATATCGCAGAATATAGCACCATTATTGAATTGTTGACTAATTCTATTTCGCTTGGTATCCGCCACCTCGTTATACGACTTGATTCATAGCTAGTAGGGCTACAGTTAAGTAATGTCTATGCTATCCAAAGTCCTACTTTATTGTGGGTATATCTACGAATTTGCCTCTTGGAACGTTATTTTGATTATATCGAGTATCAACACATTCCTAGATGTCTAAACACATTGAATGATGTTTTAGCTAATTATGTGTTAGACAGACATATCAGACTTTTATAAAACCAATCACACATCACATGGATTATACAAAACAAAATAATCCGGTAGAAGTCACATATATATATATATATATAACGATCAAAATGTTTTGTCCAAAGACCAAAATATAAAAATATATGAAGCCCATGGCTTCTACAAATTAGCATCACGGATGACGCTCACGGTAACATACAACTTCTCGGGCTACCTTACGGAGCATTCAACTAAGAGACTCAGACACGCCCATAGTATGGCGCTGATAATGCCTTGGGATCTCCCCAATAGCGATGTCCGGGACATCTACAGTCAGTCCCTCTAAGTTCTGTTCAATTGCCTCGTAGTCCTCAGCATCCCATCTTGCCACTGGAGCCACTTCTCCTCGTCTCTAAATGGGAGATGTTCCTAGAGGTAGATACGGCCTCACATCTATGTTGTCAAAAGAAATTTTTGATTAGTCCTTGGATCGAAGACATAAAAACATTTTACATAATAAAATTTTCAAAAAACATTAAAAAGGAACAAAATGTGTACTTCTTACCTAAGTCACCCCACTGAGCATCCTCAGGCAGAACGAAATCCGGATCTCCTCGGAAATCTAAGCCGACATATGCATAGTCATCAATCATCAACATCTAGGGCCTCAACCAGTCAAAAAATGAATCGTTATATTTGATTATAGGCCCTKCTACGTGCCGAGCCATTAGGTTACACCACCTCATCATTCTCGGATCCCGTGGGGCTGGTAAACCCCAATCTACCTATAGACGTAGTAGTGGGACCCTCTCAAGGAAGAATGACACCAAAATTGACCTGTACCCGAACTGTTTCAGGTTACCTCTTCTGCACTTTTTCATTTGCCTCTTCATACTGCGGAGAACTGCATCCGACCAGTTGAAAACCCGAGGCTCTGTGCACTCTATCGCGTACTGGAAATAGCTCTGGAGAGTCATGTGTGGAGCCGCACTCCCGGCCATGCATGTAATGGTAAACAAGATAGTCCGTAAGGTGAGATCCTGGACCCCCCAGATGGTGAATTTACCCTTGCTTATCTCCACCTTGGGAACACAATATTGGCGAACATACTCGCTCATAGGAAGTCCACCGCCTCTACTTCTGGTCAGAGTCGCATGGTATCCACGTCGTGACAACCCCATCAGAAAATAGATATCCTCAATATATAGTGTGAGCGTGTGGACTCCTACATGAAATACCTGTTGATCCACATCCCACATGTGGACCAGGTACTCTAACAACTTGAGTTGGGCTCTCATGCCCGGGATCCTGAAAATTTTTAAGATCCCACATTCCCGAAGGCCAACAACTATACCCAGATCATTTTCGGCAATGGCATCATCATTCTCATGTTCTCTTTCCCTCCATTCCAACATCATGATGATCAATATCTACAATGGAGCCATGAGAAGGAAGTTAACAACTCGTTTCGACCTCTTGAATAATTTTTTATTGAGAAAAAACATGCATAAAAATCCAATTTTCGGCTCTCCCAGGTGAAGATTTCAAATAGCGTGAGATTCTCACAGGTGCACTGAAGCCCACCTACGATAAACTTAGGTTCTTGCAAGTCCCAAATGGCTCACCTGCGAGAATGTCTGAGCGCACCTACTAGCCCCAAATGGAGTCAAAACACTAAAATTTGCCAATAAAATTCAATTTTAATCCATGAAAAAGTTGAAGAATCAAGAGATTACCTCGTTGGTCAA
This sequence comes from Picea sitchensis, assembly GCA_010110895.2. NCBI lineage: Eukaryota > Viridiplantae > Streptophyta > Pinopsida > Pinales > Pinaceae > Picea > Picea sitchensis. The sequence continues at coordinate 89,809 of SNQJ01S0036296.1, forward strand.
AACTGTTTTCCAAATGACCGCTTGTACCTCTCGCAATCGAGCGAAGAAATTTGGGAAAAAAAGAGGTGTATTGGACAAGTTTTTGACAAACTAACAATGAAATGGTAAAAAGGGCTTTTCACCCATATTTATTCATTTTTTTACTATTTCTCATTGATTTTTTATATTATTTTTATTAAAATCCTAATACCCTAATGGCCTTGTGAGTATTGTTTTTCGCAGATAAATGACCTAGAAGCCCGAACGATGGTGTACGAGTATTTTTTCTTTTTTCCATCACATGTACATACCTTTTTAGGGTTTTGTAGGAAAAACATCGAGCTCAGTCTTTGTTCGTTCTCGCACTCGAAAATACATGAGAACTCAACCGAGTATACTTTCCTCGTCTTTTCGTACTCGTCATGGTAACACAAAAACAACGAAAATAAGGGAGTATCCTTTAAGCTCTTTTCATGCTCCATAAAAATGAAAAGATTGTCGAGCGATCTTGTTCTTTTCACGCTCGTAAAAGTATTTGAAGAAAACGTTCAATGAGCAATAGTTTATCACTTTTTCGGTCTCATCGAACTAATTTACGAAAAAGGAACTGGGAGAGTTCTCTTTAAGTGTTTTTCAAACTCTCAAAACATGAAAAACCCTCGAGTTTTCTATCTTTAGACTCGTTAAACAAACATCAAAAGGCCCTTATGGGACCGAACCACTCCTTCCTAGGGTTCGTTAAATGTCCTCCGAGGGACTCATCCGAGGGACTCATCCGAAGGATGAGCTTACATCAACAAGCATATGCTATCCTCCTCAAGCTTGTATAAAAATAAAGAGGTACTCGCTAGAAATGGTGGGGGAAATTTTGGGAAAGGGATATGCCTTCACATTTGTATTAGTGGTAGTAAGCGTCGCTCTTGAACATGACACCCCTTGCTTGTCATTTGAATCCGGGTTGGGAAATCCATTTGTCTCTCGTCTGACTTGCTACAAGGTTATATCTTGGGTCGTCTTTGAGTCAATGCTGCCAAGACCATTGTCGTGTCGTTCATATGTTCAAGAGAAGTCCAAACAAGCCCTCCATTGAGTCGGCCATTTGCAGTTGTCAATTCTTACCGTGTCAGCCTTCCCTGTGTCCATTTCAAATCATATTCATACTTCGACTTACCCTAAAAATAAATTACTTATTTCATGTCATTGATGGGAGATACATTAAGTCCCTCCTATGACGAGTCTTTTTCCATCGACTCCAACTCATTATCCGGGAATAAGACTTAGAAATAATTTGGTACCTTAGAACCTGCATGCCTTAATGGAAAGTCTCTTCGCTTTCGACAGTGGATTCACATCATTGGTCCCTGATCGAGAGATTTCATCGAGTGTTTGACTTCAACTCATTTATTCACACTCATTCGGATTGTACTTAGGTACCTTGGGAGTCATTGACATCAATGGTGATTTCCCTCGCATTTGTTAACGGGTTTCATCAATGACCAGTAATCAAGTGGTTTCTACCATGTTCGACTTCGACACATGTAATCACATGGCTAGATTCGTACTTTCAGACGACGGGATTGAAGACCCCGGGTCTCATCTTTTTGGTCCAGGTTGCAATGGAGTATTTATGATTTATATCGACACATAGATCCACTTTGTATGTCACGTGGCTATGTCCTAATCTAAGTCTTCTAACATAGATCCACAATGTATTCCTGGTGGCTATGTAGCATTTTGCTGACATGGATCCACAGTGTATGATTGGTGGCCATGGCCTACATTTGTGATTTCATTCATTTGTGGTCTGAGCATGGGAATGCCTACCTCAGAGTTGGTATTATATTCTGTAGATGCTTGATTGTTTGCAGGTTTTTGATTAGGTGCGATCCTTGTTTCTGACACACACACACGCATTTTACAAAGTATTTCGACTGTCACGAGTTCTAGCCTCATACTTTTGGGGGCATTCTGTTACACATTATTTTGGTCACTCTGGTGATGTATCTACAGTTATGTGTTCAGGCTCTCATAAGGACCTTTTACCTGAGAAAAGTGATTGTTGTCTTCTTCTACAAAACATATTTTTAAGATGAGTTCACAGGCTACATGTATTGTAGGGTGCGAGAAATCCTGATTCTCTTAGGCTACTCTATACTTGGATTGCAAGATGTTCACAGTTTTCTCTATAAGTAGGGTGTGAACCTGCTTCAAAGCTTAAAAGGGAGAAGAGGTTACGAAGGTTCTAGAAGAGGATCTTCTAGAAAATGAGTTGGCATTCGCATGGTTGGCAGCCTACTGACTTCTTAGATTTAGTGGGATCATCCTCATCCCTTTAACCATCTCTCCTTCTCCTATATAATGAAAGGTTTCTCAAGGAAGAGGTTAAGCAAGATTGGATAGATAATTGATGAAAGAATAGATTCAGAATTGTGTGAGGAATCCTATTTGAATTGATGCTTGAGGCCTCCATTTGTCCATCAAGCCATAATGGATCTTCTTCATGCAAGCATGGAGCAAGTGTGTGTGTTGGAACGAAGGACCACTGAAAGGAAGCTTGCAACATCAAGGCAATCTGGTTGTATCTTCTACTTTCATTTAATATAATACAGTGGCATGTCCCTTTCCCATAAAATCACTCTTATTTTATTACATGACTCCTTGATCACATGTTTAAGTCTTCATTGAATTTATTATTGTTGCTTTCACCTCGGTCAATTTGTGTCATTGTAGATATGATATCACAAGGATACCAAAGTGAAGCAGTGACAAAAAAGACATAAGGAAGCGATATCTAAAGGTACGYCACTTATTCCTTCTTCAATGACAAATTCAATGATTGTAACTTAGGGAAAGTGTCATGTCCTGTCCTGTTTTGTTCCAGATCTAGGTGGATCTAGGGAGAGTTGTTAATGTCTGCATATACCAATTTATCCAATAACAATATTCTCTCCCGGGGATCCCGAGAACAATGAAATGTTTCTCACAAAAAATTGATGGGACCCGTAAAATAATAATTGATCAAACATACCAACCAAAGTAGAGCGTGTGTGGGCAATGTTTTTCATGCTTAGGTAGAAGTCCCACACATTGTATTCAACTTGGGGAAGCACAATTTGACCAGGATAGAGTTAAGGTGGGCAAGTTTTTTCATGCTTAGGTAGAAGTCCCACTTTAGCTTGAACCTAGGAACACTCTAATAAATTAATGACAAAAGGGTTTGGAAAAATCATGCATCATGGACGAAGGGAAAAACACCCTCTACAAAGGAACCCATAAATGAGACAATATGACCCCTTGTATGTCAAGAAACCCCATGCCCAAAAGTATTACCCCTATCCACCTCATACTCTTCACATGTGTTAGAGAGGGTCCACCTAGGAAACACTCCTTGACTTGGGGAATGATTTACCCAATAGGTCACCATGAAAACCATCCCATACCTAAATTTGGCAAGTTGCATAAGGTCTTTGAGCATTTGTTTATTTTGAGAGAGGGGACTTGATGCACATGTTTGGGTAGTTCTTTTATTGTATATGGATTACTTGACATGATTCTTGTGACTTGTGATCCCTTGGAGGGTGAATTTAGTTGTCTTTGCAGGGCCTTGATAGGTGGAAAGTTTTTTGTGGAGGCACAAGGTCACTTCGACCTTCACTTGGGGCATGAAGCTTGCAGGATGGATGATGTGCCCTTGCTTCTTGGACACCTGGGTTAGATAAATTTTCCTTTGGAGGCATGAGAGTACACCTTGGTGGAAGAGACTAGCCCCCTACTTGGCAACTTTTGGCCTTGAAGGCCTGTAACGTCACTTTTAGGGCATGGTGTCACTCTTGGGGCTAGGGTTTTAGTGATGGTGGTGATGATTTGATGATGACTTCGCACTTTTGATGGAGATAGAGACATTTTCCATCCATTGGGGCACTAGGTGGCTTGGTCCATGGCCTTTGGAGACCCAACGACTTCTTCTAGAGGCCAAAACGTCTCCCTTAGAGGTTAATTAGGGCTTGACGTCACCCTCTTTAGGGGAATCTTTTGTAAAATTTGATTTTGAAAATGTAAAGGGGAAATTAGACGAGGTTGGCCTCCTTAATTATGTTTTACCCTAAAGATAAGCGGACAAACTTTGTGTAGATAACCTTGTCTAAATAAAGGTCATTTCATTTAATTTTAACATAACAATCTCACTTGAGAATTACATATACATGGATGAAATTTTCGCCACTCTTGGGAAAACCACATATCTCTCTATTTGATTCTATTTGGATTCTAGTTACTTGTCTTGTGGAGCTAAAGTGGTGTGCTATCTCTTGGATGCTTGTCTCTTGCAATGGTGATGGAATGTTCTTGGTAGATAAGGGTTTATCTTGCTATTTTCTTGGAATTGGTAAGGAATATATGCATATTGTTGGTATTTCTTTCTTGTTTCATAGTTATTCCTTTCTAAAACATTGGAGGAGTATAAGGGCATACACCCTCCACCAAATCTATCATTATTTTTAAGTGGATAAGTTATTTGCAAAGGTTTCTAAGAGGAGTAAAAGGGCTTACATCCCCCTAGATTTACCTTACTAGGTTTTGCATGCTCTAGGAAGTAAAAGGGTTGAGACCCCTAGAGAAGTTGCAAAACCTAGATCTTACACAAGAGACTCCAATGAAAGTAGATCTACTTGCATTGGATAAATAAAATTATTGCATTGAAATACATGAATTTTGGAGATATTGCATTTGTTCAATTTGGAATCTTTTCTTAGTGCTATAAGCTTGCTTGAGCCACTAAGGCATCTAACTTAGTTAAGTGATTCTTGTTGTTGTTATAACTTAAAGCTACAACCATTAGGGATGCAACAAATCAATCTTAAACTCTATCTTTTCTCACTAATCTACCAATGAAATTTGTTTGCAAATTATCATATTAAATCTACTTGTCAGTGGCTATCTTTTGGGTGGATTGATTGCTGATTTTAGTGGATAGATATTGCTACTATAACAATTGTTTGCTACAGCCATAAGAATGACCTAATACTTTGTTTATAACTTTATTTAGAAGCCCTATTTTACCGTCAAATCTTGTGCTTGAGTATTGGAAAATTATCTACATGTTTAGTACTTGATCATCCAATAAATATTTGATGCTTTTGATGGTTAATTATGCAATTAACAACTATTTCCATTGCTAATATA